>PVJI01028065.1:0-16946 GCA_004026765.1 Micronycteris hirsuta
AAAATAAAATAAAATTTTCTAATGTATGAGGTTCATAGTACCTTCACAAGCGTTATAAACGGTTAGAACTGCTTGAATGTGGACTGTGCCTAATCACATTAGAATTTTCATGTTATTTAGAGGAACCCTCTATCAAACAGAAGGCAATTCCCTGACCAGACTGAAAAATAGGACGTTTCCTATAAAGGAACAGAATAGTGAAAAGTCCCTAATGTGATCAGAAACTGCATGTTCACAATGACACATGATGGAAACCAAGGTGCCCTTTCCGTCTACAGCTGCACTCATTTCTCTGCCCCCCACCCCAGACCCTGGTACCATGGTCATGTCCGTGTGAGTTGGGATAGGAATTGGCCTATGTCACAAAGACACCCCAAAATAAGTGACTTAAATAACATAAAAGGTTGTTCCCCTCTTAGGGAAAAGCGTGGGTGGTGGTCCAGGGCTGGGGTGGCAGCTAAACCCCAGAGGTTCCCAGGCCCCTCTGTCTTGCTGCCATGCCATCCCTAGGATGTGGCTCCCAAGGTCCACATTCCAACCAGCAGGAAGGAGGAAAAAGAAATGGAAGGCATGCTGAAAGGGCACCACGGGATATCACACTGGGCACTTTCGCATACTTCTTATTGGCCAGAACTTAATCACATGGCCACGCCTAAGCTGCAAAGGAAGGCTGGGAAGTGTAGTTTTTATTCTGGGAACCCATGTGCCTCACCAGTTCTATCATTAAAAGAAGGGAAGAATGGATATTGGAAGACAATCAGAAGTTTCCCACACCACGTCATCCTAGCGTTGCCTGGGAATACTCTCAATTCACATGGCTCTTCTTCCTATTTCAGAATCCTAGAAAA
Organism: Micronycteris hirsuta; assembly: GCA_004026765.1. NCBI lineage: Eukaryota > Metazoa > Chordata > Mammalia > Chiroptera > Phyllostomidae > Micronycteris > Micronycteris hirsuta. Next base: position 849 of record PVJI01028065.1, read on the forward strand.
AGATGAAAGAAATATTGATGCCTGCCAAATTCTAGCCATGCATGAGCTTGCAAGAGAAGGAAACATAACCACAGTAAGTTCTTTCAAGACTCAGAGGTTGAGCCTTGAGCCCTGGCTGGTGTGGCTCAGTGGATGAGCATAGGCCTGAAAACCAAAGGGTTGCCGGTTCAATCCCCAGTCAGGGCACATGCCTGGGTTGCGGGTGGGAGGCAGCCACACATTTATGTTTCTCTCCCTCTCTTTCTTCTTCCCTTCCCCTCTCTCGAAAAATAAATAAATAAAATCTTTAAAAAATAAAGAAAGAAGTTGAGTCTTGAAACAAACATAGCCCAGGAGGACCCCTTGTAACACCTCTGTCCTCTCCTAGATCGGGGCTTCGGAGGGTGCTCCCTGGATCTCAGGTCCCTCTGCCCCCTCCCCCGTACTGCCTGCCAAGTTGTTTGGCTCTGGTTTGGTCTATGGGCAATACAGTTCCAAAGGCAGGCAGTGAGGTTGACTTTGGTTCTGCCACGTGTTCTCTTTGAGCACCTGGGCAGGTATCTCCACCAGGATAAGCCCTGGGATCCTCATTTGTAAAATGGAGATAATTCCACATACTTTGCTAAGGATGTTCTAAGGACTAAGTCAGGTGACAACGGGAGAACTTGGAACGGTGCCTGGTGCATTGTAACACCTTGATCTATGTTAACCAATAGAAGTCCTGGTTTGTGTTTCAGATTTCAGGAAACGCCTTTTTTTTTTTAAACATCAATGTGTGGTTGCCTCTCACGCACCCCTTACTGGGGACCCGTCCTGCAACCCAGGCATGTGCCCTGACTGGGAATCAAACTGGGACCCTTTGGTTCCTAGCCTGCGCTCAATCCACTGAGCTACACCAGCCAGGGCTTGCTTTTTTTTTTTTTTTTTGAAATGCCTCTTTTTTTAGGTAGGGGTTGGAATTGCTCAAATATTGACCAGGCACAACCTGGCCCCACACTTGCGCCTAAGCCTTGTAGTTTTCCAAAGAAACCCAAATAGCCCTCACATGCGGTCAGAAACACCTGGAATTCTTCATGAAACCTCAATGCTCAGACAGGTTCTTCTTTTCAAAAAGAGTTTGTGTTTTCAGCCAAAACCTTGCCTTTTGAATAAATGCATCGCCTTTGTGGAGAGTGTGGTGGCAGGAAGAGGACACAGCCCCGGGATTTCAGATTCTGTGGAGTGGGCTGAGGTGGAGGGGACAGTCTGTACTTGGGAGGAACCCTTGAAAAGGGACCAAGCACTGTCCCAGGGTAGGAACAAGAAAACAGGCCTGTCCTCAGCTCCCTGAGACCCCGGAGCCCTGGGCAAGACCTCCTGGGCCCTGGCTTGAGGGTTAGGTTCACAGGCACCGTTAGCCTGTGTTGCCCCGCCTTCGCTCCCACCTCAAACCCTGGGATCTACCCCTCGGCCCAGCCCAAGCTGCCAGTTCTACTGTGGCTCGAACCGACTGAGCAGAGTGGACCCGCCCCATCAGGGTTTCTCTTCTGGCATTTCTCCGCAGCTGAGAGCTCCCTGCTCCTGGGGAGGGAGTGGGCAGGGGGGTCCGTGGGAAAGAACACGGGCGTTGGAGTCAGCCACCTGGTCTAACCCTTCTGAACCCTACAATCACTGGACTGGAAATTTCGGATGCTTAACACCGATTTCCAGGGCCGTTGAGAAGGTTCCCTGGAATGACAGGGAGACGCCTGTGTGGCGACTTGTCATCATGGAGCAGGGGGTCTGCTGCGGGCCTGGCGGGCCGCTGCGTGGGCAGCACAGTGACAGCTGGCTCCTGGCTCTTCCCCCGGTGGGTCTGAAGGGCGGCCCCTCTTCACAGGTTCAAGGGGCAGCGCCAGCGCTTGCTGTGGGGTGAGCGGTGTTCCCAAAAGCTCCCCCTGCAGGTCTCTGGAGCCGAGTCCAGTTAAAGCTGAGCTGAGGGCGGCTCCCAGCCATGGGTGTTTTAAGGTTTCCCAGCAGATGGGAATGTGCAGCCAGGGCTGAGAACCTCCGCCCGACTCCCATTTCACACGCTGCCTCTGACATTCTCTGTCTTGTCACTGCAGGCTGCTGACCACATTAAAAATCTGATTAAGGCGCTAGAGACAAGAGAACCCCAAAACTCGAGCCTCCATCTTAAAAAAATTCTTGTGGTTAACAGACTGGTAAGAAGGCTCTTTCCTGGTTTTTGGACCCCTGCTTCTCACTGCGTTCCGTGTGTGTGTGTGTGTGTGTGTGCGCGCTCGTGCGTGCACGCGCGCGTGTCCACACATGCATGTGTGTGGTGGGAGGAGCTATGGTCCCTCTGGACACTCCCCGTGTGCCCCGCCTCCTTTCTCTCTGGCACACACTTGGCCTCTCAGGCTGGTGTCTCTCACACCCCGTGGCCCTGCCTGCCTCTGGCCAGTGCCTGTACCACGTGGGCCCCGTCCCCTTGGCCCAGGCAGCCCTCAGAGATGTTGAGATCGGGGGACAAGGTCTGGCAACGCTTTTAGAGTGGGAGGCACCTGCCTTTTCAGCTGTTGTATAGTGGGGCCATGCCCAGCTCTGACCTTGGGGTACTGGGCACCCCACTCCCATATTCTTTCCGTGGAAGTGACCTGGGAAAGCTGGCCTGCCTGGAAGGCCTCCCTGACATCAGGTGAAACAGCCCAGGCCACCAAGCAGTCTGACTCTGCCAGACCCTTCAGCCACAGAAGGATTTACTGGAAGGACTTACTATAAGAACACAGGCAGCTCTTGGGCCTCAGAATGTGGGGTCGAATGCCACTGGGAGCCCATCTGTTTCCCCACGTCTGTGTCCGAGTCTCCCTGCCTCATTCTCCACGCCTGACGGGGAACGCGGCCGCCCACAGCCTTTAGGGCCACATCCCAGCGTCGGGACAAAAGAGCTCTGTCACCCAGCTTCAATTTCTGATCAACCTCACGGGGACCCATTGGACCAATTCCTGTGGCCAAGGAATTACTGTCCCTGTGGCTGAGGGCAGGTTCTGCAGATGTGGCCAGTGGGAGGTTCTTCGGGAACGAAACAGCTATGCAGACCCAGCTGCCTGGACGCAGGATGCCTCTTAGGCTCTCCTGAGCCCCCCAGCCCAGGCCTGTCAAAGTGTCCCCCAATTCTGAGGTGGCCGGGTTCAGACAGACTGGACTGACTAGTCTCCCCATCCCCCTGTGTCTGTTCCTTGCAGTGTGGGAGGCACCAGGTGCTTGTCCGGCTGGTGAGTAACTTTATCATGCGCACCTTCACGGCCATACCCTCTGGTGCCCACGTGGCTGTGGAGCTGGGCTACCTCTTCATCCTGCGGGACCAAGTGAAAGAGGCATCTCTGTGGTACTCGGAGGCCATGAAACTGGACAAGAACAGCGTGGCTGCCTTGACAGGTCTTTGCAGGCTGGGCAGAGGGTGGGGTGGGAGGGCAGGTGTTAGGAGCCAAGCAGGGTGGCGTTCCTGGGTCCACAAGAGAGGTGTGGGGAAGCATTGTCCCCAGAGGGGGTGTGAGTTTGGGGGTGCATTGTATGACAGGGTGCCTTTCCATGAATCTACAAGCAAAGATGTAAGAAGCACAGGAGTTCTCAAACGTGCGTTCAGAGCCACTCTGATTTACAGCAGATCCCCGAGGCCCACACTCTTGACCCCTGGGCAGCCCGGACCTTCTGCTCGGTCAGCCCCGCCTCTCCTCATGCCTCACAAGGCCAGTGCGGCAGGCCCCCTGCCAGCACCCGCTGCCCCAAAGCCTCAGCCTCGCCCCTGGAGACCCTCTGTCCACAGGCCCCTGGGCCGGAAGGCCACCACAGTGAGTCGTTCTGAGAGTTCTACTTTCCTGTCTCTGCAGACGCTTCCCGCCTTTACGAAAATGTCACATGAATTTTTCAGAGCCCGATTTTCATTTTACACATTTTTTAAAGACCTCCAAAGATCCATGGTCTCTGGCGAAGTCAAACCAGCAGTGTTTAGTTTGGGTCGAGGAAGCCATACCGTCCGGTGGTTAAGGTGGGCCCGCTCTTGGTCCCAGCTCTGAGGATCTCTGTCATTTGGGGCACATCATGTCTGCCTGTACTCCAGGCTCCTCATCTGTGCCACGCAGTTGTCAGAGTGGTCGGGTTTCACTTCCGGTTCAACATGTCAGGCTGACTCTTCAGTCCGTGCCTCCTCCTCATCCCGGATCCCATGAAAACAATAGGGTGCATCTTAAAAAGATAAATGCAGCCATAGACATAGGGAAAGGCGTTGTCAGGAGGACCAGAAACCTTGAGAACTCCACATTTCTAGAAGATATAAAGCAGATGGCATCACATGCATAGACACTCGGGTGAGTCTGGACACCCATGAGCCAGCACGGGCAGAGACGGCTCAGCTGGAGACTGAGGAGACCAGCTCTCCCCAGAGAGCTCCAGGAAAAACAAAAACTGAAAACACAAGGGTCACCAGAGGCAGGGAGCAAAATACGCCGTGGGACAGCCAGTGAGGCGATGGGAGGATTGTTGACAACCAGGGGTGGGATCCAGAAGACCCACCAGGGAGCAGAGCAGAGTCCCTGGTGACTTCCCGCCACCACGGGGATATGAAGGACAGGAGGACCTGGCTGCTCAGCACACAGGCCAAACCCCCTGAAATGTTCCCCCACCAAGCTGAGTCCTTCCCCGTTTCCTCATTCAAGGGAGAGCCCCAGCCGGTCAGCCAGAAGGGAAGTCCACAGAACAGGCCCTCGCACTCCGGCCCAGGGCAAGCCCACTGAGTGCACCCTGGAATCACCATCTTATCTGGCCTGTCTGAGGACATCAGCAACCTTAATAATTTGGGAAATCTGCCCAGCGGCTAGTACTCATGAGTCCAGTCCTTTTGTAAATCTTGCAGCAGTTTGAATGAGGGGCTGAGCGGAGCAGGCAAAGCCATGGCTCCCGAGGGGCAAAGTTAAGGTGGGGTACAGAAAAGACTTCCCCCCACAAAACACCTCCGGAGCTGGCTGGCTCCAGAGGCTATGGTGTCAATAAGTACAGAGCATGCCACTGCGGGGGTTGGGGGGTAGCGGGTGTGGAATAGAGAACAATGGAGAGTTGTTGAAAGTTTAAAAAGTGATGGCAAAGCAAAAAATTCCACAGATGAACCAAAGAGTGGGATGGATAGAATTGAAAACCAAGATGGTCAGTCGGAACACAGTCAAAAATACATGCACCAAACTGGTCAAGAAACAGCGTCCAAAGAAGAATCATAAAAACAGAAGGGATCTGTCCCCCCAAATTCAAAACATTTCACCCAGCAACAATAGTTACATCAGCCTGGGGCCAACGCCAGAACAAACACGCAGATAAAATGGGGCAGAAACAGGTCTTAGGATGGTAAAGATGGCATTTCAAACCCAAACAGTTTCAAGAACTTGTGGTCAGATATTGGCTGTCCACTAAGAAAACCTGAAGGTAACTCCCCTCTCACACCCTACTCAGAAATCATTCCAAATGTGTGGAGTATTTAAACATAAAAATTAAATTAGACTTCGATGCCCCGGAGGATTCTAGGCATAGCCACACACTCCGAAGCTGTGAGGGAAAGTATTTTCCTGATTCGACTGTGCAAAGACTGAAAGCTAATGGACGGCAAAAGACATTGTAAAGTGGTGGGAAGGTAAACGGCACATTAAGAGAAAATTAATGTGCTTTGTCTGCTACAAAGAGTTCATAATATACGAAGAGAAATAAAATCACCCCAAAAGAAAAACAGGCGGAAGCGTGAACAGAAAATTCACAGTAGAAAGGAAAAGGCCATGAAATAGATGAAAAGATGGTTCATTCTTCCTAATTGGAACACCGTGAATTCAAACAAGTTAGAATCCGCCTTTTTTAGACAGAAAAGAGCAAAGCACGCCGGTGAGGCTGTCGGAAAGGCTGCTTTCAGTTTCTGGGCAGTGATGCCAGTTCCGATATCTTTGGAGGACAGGCTGGCCCTATCTATCGGTAGTTTAGAAATGCACGCTCTTTGACCCATCCACTCCACTTCAGGAACTGGCACACACACAAAACGTGCACCACAGCCGTGCCTTGTGTGACCGTTGAACACAAACGGAACTCGGGACGAGGCACCGTCCGTAGGGCTGTAGTTAAGTAAGTGGTTACCCGCCCCCCACCCCCAGTGGAACAGCACGTCTTCATGAAAGAGAACGGGGTAGATTCGTGTGAACTGTCGGGAAAGATGTGTGTAGGGTAACCAGCCAATGCGTTACTGGCGGTTACCTCTGGAGAGAGACATGGCTGAAGCCAGAACGGGAGCTAGGGATGTTTTTCTCCTTCGCCTTGGCGTTTGAGTTCTTTACCAGGAGCGTCACTCTGTACGAGGATGCTGGAGAAGGTCCCCTGCCCTGAGACCTTTCCTTCCGCTGTCTCCCCGGCTCCTTGGCCTGCGGGACCACTGGCAGAGCCTTGGCGCTGGCTGCTCATCATTGTCTGTTGCCTTCCCAGGGATCATCTGGTGCCAGATCTCAGAGGGTCACCTGGAGGAGGCTGCACACCAGCTGGAATTCCTGAAGGAGGTGCAGCAGTCCCTGGGGACGTCGGAGGTCAGCGCCCCCTGGGGCTGTGGGCTGCCCAGGAGTGTGTCCGCTGCCCTCCTCCCACCCCCAGTCTCTAGGGAGCAGCCGAGGTGGCCTGGACCTCTGCTTCACCCCAACGACCGGCCTGCCTGCTGGCTTCGGTCCCAAGACCCAGGCCTGTCCCCACAGGTGCTGGTCTTCCTCCAAGCGCTCCTGGCCTCCAAGAAGCACAGCGAGGAGCAGGAGGTCACAGCGCTCCTGAGGGAGGCAGCGGAGCTGCACTTCTCCAGCATGCAGGGCCTGCCCCTGGGCTCCGAGTACTTGGAAAAGCTGGACCCCCTCTTCCTGGTCTGCATTGCCAAGGAGTACCTGCTCTTCTGCCCCAAGCAGGTCAGAGGAAGGTGGATCTTCATGGGGGGTGCTGGAGTACAGGTTGGGGCAGAAGCAGGGACCTCCCATGGCCAGGCACCAGACTGCTCCAAGCCGCAGGCAGTCGGGGAGCCCAGTGCTCTTCCAGCTTGCGCACGCAGCATGCACGTCGCCTGGGAGCTGTCCCAGGGCAGGGATTGGTAGAAGACCTGCATCTCGACCAGGCCTCCAGGTGATGCTGGTGCCACTGGTCCAGGGACCGCACTTGGAGGAGCGAGTTCCCGGGCCGTGCCCCAGCCTCCATCCTGGAGAAGAACTGGGCTCCCTTCTTGTAAGAAGCACACTAGTCTTTACTTGTTGGTCCTGCTTTCCCAGCCAGCCGAGATTCCTGGTGGGCAAGGATCCTATCTGACTCGCCTAATATAGCCTCGTGCCTTGTAATAATGAGTCACCCTGCAAATGCGCGCTGCATGCCCGGCCATGTGCCAGACACCGCGCTGGGTACTCGGGACACGGCGTGGACAGAACAAAGTCCCCGTTCTCTGGGGCTTACGCTCCGGCACCGGCTAGTACAGAGTGGACAGTAAACATTTGTGGAGTCAAGTTCCCTCACTGGGAGGGTTTTTCCGAGCGCCCCGGGAGCCTCTCTCAGAATGGGGCAAAGCTCACAGCCATCCCCCCACCCCGCGCCCCCCTCCCCGCTCCCACTGTGTTCCCACAGCCCCGGTCGCCAGGCCAGATCGTGTCTCCGCTTCTTAAACAAGTCGCTGCGATCTTGAATCCTGTAGTGAAAGCAGCACCAGCTCTGATTGACCCCCTGTATGTGATGGCTCAGGTCAAGTACCTCTCAGGTGAGCCCGCGGGTCCTGGTGACCAGGTGGGGAGTTGGGTCCTCCCACATCTGTCCAGCTCTTCAGACACCTGGTGGACTTCTGCCTCTGAGTTAGTGTCCACGGGCTGCCTGCCTGGGACACGTTATACACACTCACACACACACACACACACACACACTCACACTCACAGTCATAAACACACGCACTCACCAGGCCCGCTGCACTCCTTCCAGCCTCCGGCCCTCCAGAACCCTTCCTGACCTCCCTCACCAGCAGGGGGCTCTCCCACCCAGCCTTTTGCTGACTGCTCAGCCTGTGCCAGGTGACAGTCCCTGAACTTTCCTGTGCAGGCACTGCTCTGAGACAAGGGTACTGTAGTCATCTCAAAGGCAGAAGTTCCCTCAGGGGGTTTGTATTCCAGTGAAGATCCAACAGCTAGGCACATCCTATTGTTTCTTAGGAGAAAACTGAAGCAGGGCAGAAGGTGACAGAATTGCTGTTTTTCACAGGTGGTCAGGAAAGCCTCCTGGGGAGGCCCCCCCGACCACTGGCACAGGGTCTTTCAGGGCCTCTGGGTGGCCAGAGTGGCTTCCTTCTCCCATGTCAAGACCCAGATCCTAGAGAGAGAGAGGAAGAGGGAGAGAGCCCTGGTGGGTACCCTCTTGTCCCCTCTCTCACTGTGGCCTTTCCTCTGAGAGCCAGGCTGACCTCTGTGGTCCTGGGGGCTTCCAAAGGACCTGGTCTGCCACGGCGTGTCTGTCCTCTGGTGCTGCGTCCAGTGGGCTGCACTCCGCTGGGGGCTTCCCTGTCTCTCTACCCTCAGCCCTCCCGGTGTTCGTCCGGGTACCAGGTTTACCCACAGCTTCAAGGTCTTCTGGGTACAAGGTCGGAGCAGAGCCCTCCCTCAGGGGCACGGGCAGCTGCCAGCAGGTTTAGGGCCAGAGCAAGGTCGCTAGCTGCTTGTGTTACCATGGTGACATCTTCACATGTCTGCAGCATGCAGGGAAGGAGCAGGGAGCTCGGGACAGGGAGCAGGCGCTCCCCACCCACCAGGTTATGTGGCGGAGGGCCCTGGCCACTGAGGAACGAGGGCTCGCCTCCCAGCTCCCTGTACCCCACCCCTCGGAGGCTGCTGCCACAGCCAAGGGCCAGCCTGGCTGCAGGGAGGCCTCTCAGCCCCGCAGTGGCAGGGCACTCAGAGCTCAGCCCTGGGAGCTGGAGCACCCTGGATTGAAATGCTGGCTTTGTCACATCCAAGCTCCATGACTTATATCACTGGAGTCCCAGTCTCACATCTAAAAAGCAACGATAATAGCCCTGACTGGTGTGACTCAGTGGGTTGGGCATCATCCTGCAAAGCGAAAGGCCGCTGGTTCAATTCCCAGTCAGGATGCATGCATGGGTTTCAAGTTCGGTCCCCAGTTGGGACTCGTATGAGAGGCAACCGATTGATGTTTCTCTCACACATTGAAGCTTCTCTCCCTTTCTCTCTCCCTCCCTTTCCCTTCTCTCTAAAAATAAATAAATAAAATCTTTTAAAAAAGAAAAGATGTAAGTGTCCCCAAAGCTTCCAGCGGGAACAGGAGTGACGTGGCTGTCCCCCTGAGGGTTACAGAGAAGAGGGAGGTGTCACGCTGAGGTTCGAGTTTCCTGGCTTTGCCACGGTCAAGGCAAACTGTGTAATTCTCATTTTAGGAGGAGCCCTCTGAGCGAAGGAGAACAGAACTGGGTAAAATGCCCAACTTGGGTACTTCTTGGTAACGGGACATGTAAAATTCATTCTGCCTTTAACCCCAGGGTCCCTGGGGTCCCCAGGGCTCCCTGGGTGCAGAGGCTGGTGTGTTATTTCCAGGAGAGTTGGAGAACGCCCAGAACATGCTGCAGCGCTGCCTGGAGCTGGACCCCACCTCCGTGGATGCCCACCTCCTCATGGCCCAGGTCTACCTGGCTCAGGGCAACTTCGCCATGTGCTCCCACTGCTTGGAGCTGGGCGTCAGCCACAACTTCCAGGTGGGGGTCCTCTGTGCCCTGTCACCCGCTCAGCATCCCCACACCCCGCTAGGTGTTGTCCACTCGCCTTGGGGGAGAAGCCCTGGGGGCTACCGGCATCCCGCTGAACCAGAGGCAGGGGTGGACTCAGTGCGCTCCTGTGGCTCCGTCCACTCTGGGTGCTGTGAGCTGTCACCGTGACCCGGAGCCCCAACCTCTTCTGTGCTCATCTAGGTCCGACACCACCCCCTCTACCACTTCATCAAGGCCAGGGCCCTCAACAAGTCCGGGGACTATCCAGAAGCCATAAAGACACTGAAAATGATCGTGAAACTACCAACTATGAAGATGGAAGAAGGCAAGCAGTCCCGCGGGAGCTGCGTGCCGCCCAGCGAGCGGGCGTCCATCTTACTGGAGCTGGCAGACGCCCTCCGGATGAACGGGGAGCTGGTAAGAAAGGCCACGCTCTTTCCCCTTGGGGCTGGGGCACAGATTGGAGGACCGGAGTCAGCCTGTGGTCCAGGCCTTTTGATTCTGGCTGATATTTACTTGGCTATTATATGAGCCTCTATTCATTTGAGAGCATCTCTCTCTCCTGCCCAAAAGGCTTCAGCAGCGCCCAGCGCCCTCAGGATAAAGTCCAAACCAGACTGGGACCCGACTGATCTGTCCCCTGCCCATTTCTCTGTCCCTGTTGGGATCTCAGGGAGGCGGAGCACACGGGCCGTGGTTGTGCAGATCAGGCGGTGCACACCTTCCAGTGGCTGCCGGTCACACCGTCGTCTTTACAAACTGCGTCCCCTTGGAGTTGTGCAGGGTACAGCCTGTGTGAGGCGGCCCTGGCTCCCTGGAAGGTCTGGCAGGCACAGGGATGATGGGGGTGGGGGAGCTGGGCTCCGCACGCTCCCTTGGCCTCCTTGGCCTCCCCCACTCGCCTGCTCCCCAGGAAGGGGGCTATCGGCAGAGCTCCAGGACCTTCTCCGTGAGCCACCAGTGCTGCCACATCCTGCCTCCTCCTGCGGGGGCCCTGGCACAGCCAAGGAGTGAGCCCATGAGGCCTTTTCTCCTTAAAGTCGAAATTTGCCTTCTGGGCAAAGACAGGAATGTGGAAGACTGTTTGTTTATAGTACTTTCCTCCCTTCAATCTGCCAAAAGAAACAAAAGAATTAAACGTAGAGAAGGAATCTCCATCTGCAACAAAATTAGGGAACAGCCCTCTTGAAGGATAGTTGACAGTCATTTGTTTGGCTGTTGGTGGAGGACCTGTTTCATGCCAGGCACTGGGATGGGGCTGGGGATAAATGGGAGCCGGCCACCAGCCCACCCCCCGCCCCATCCTTTCAGAAGTTACCATGGTGACAGACAGAAAGCAGGGTGCCGTGGAGGGGGTCCTGAGGCTCCAGCATTTGCTTGAAACTTTCTGAAATGGGGATGTGGTCGAGCCACAGGACAAGCAGGGACATTCCTGGAGGAACCCTGCACTTCCATAGAAGGGCAGGGCTGCTGAACGAGAACTCCCTTCTGAAAAGCCCGTGGTTTTCTCTGGCCCAGATGTCTTCATCAGGGAAGTGGGCCAGAGGATACGAAGGAGGGAAATAATCTGGTATCACTTTCCCAGCTTGCTCAGCCAAGATAACAGATCTATGAGCTGTGGCCTTCACTGGGAGCCAGCGGGTGCCGTCCTGACCCTAGCTGCTCACAAAGGCTGTCCCCAAAGGAGAAAGCTAAGGGGGAGGTGCTCCCGGGGCAGCTGTGCCAGCTCTCCCTCCCCAGCCCCATTCTCGAGAAAAGGGCAAGGTTACATGGAGCTGTTCCCATTAGTGATCAGAAGCGGTCCGATGTGAAACTATAGGTCAGGAAGGGAGGGAGGGAGGGAGGGAAGGAGGGAGGAGGGATAAAATAGACAAAAGACAAGGTTATACTTTAGGAGAAAGTACTATAAAAAATAGAAGAAATATTTTTTTGCAAAACTTTTCTGCACTCCATGAAAAGAAAAAGAACGTGGAGTCTCGTAAAATGAGCTCAGAGCAGAACACAAGGGATCAAGAGGGAGGCCCTAATAAAACAGGGAAGATGAAGAGTCAGCTGGCAGAGTTAACGAGAGTAACCACAGAAAGCAACGGCACCATTATAAAAGTGTAATTTCATGAGAAAGACTAGAACGTAGGTGAGCCCTTGCGGAAGCTCTCTGCCTGGAGGAGAGGGTTGGGAACACCAGCCAAATGACTGAGGTGATTCGAGAGGATGATGGGTAAGCAAGCCAGACAGCGGGTCTCCAGCAAAGGCGTAGTCCTTGTTCCTTCGGCAAAGAGCACCAATAAGACACAGAAAGCACTGAACACGTAATAGGAGGACCATTCCTTTAGGGGAGACGTGATCACAGGAAGGCCCTCTGTACTGGAGAAATAGCAGTAAAGTATTAAGACCAGCAAATATCCTAATGGTAATCTCTTCACGAGGATATGGAAATCAAGGATGACTCATGTAGATGAAGAAGTTTCCTCCATGTGTCTAGGTAGAGGGAAAAAAATCAGCATGGCCTCAGACTCTTGAACGCAACCATACTAAATCCCGAGAGAGAATAGAACGATATTTATGAAGGGTAGAGGGGAGAAGGATGCCCCCCAAAATGTCCTTCCCGTATGGCAACAATAAAGGACATTCCAAAACTGGAATGACTCAAGAATTATGGCGTTAGTTCAACTTTTCTGAAAAGTCTACTTGTCAATATACAGGCAACCAAACCATGAAATAAAGGGAAGTTTTTATGAGTGGGGAAAAAACTGAGGTAAAAGAGGACAGAATTAAGTCCTTTTAAACATAGAACAAATCTAAATAAATCTAAACAGAATTCCATTAAAAGAATTACAGTAATGGTGACTGTAAGCCAGTACAATCGGTAAGATCTTGAAATAAAAGTTATTAAAGTCAAAATAACAGTAATATCCCATGAAAACATCCAGGGAGAGAGATGGAAAGAGACGGCGGTGGGGGAACTATATACGTGCAATTTTCCATCTCTGTAGAGGAGAGTATAAAACAGTAGTTTACATAAAATATTTCTTTGTTTGCAAGATTTTATTTACTTTTAGAGAGACAGGAAGGGAGGGAGGAAGAGGGAAACATCAATGTGTGGTTGCCTCTTGAGTGCCCCCTGCTGGGGACCCGGCCCGCAACCCAGGCATGTGGGAATTGAACCAGTGGCCCTTTGGCTCTCCGGCCGGTGCTCAGTCCACTGAGCCACCCAGCCAGGGCAGTTTACACAGAATATTTCTTGATAGAAAAAAGATAAGTCGATGAGGAGATGCATCAATAGGTGCTAAGGAACACTTAGAGGTGCTAAGGAACAGGCAGATTCTTACAATTGGGGGTTTCTGTACCCCCAGGCTACCTGGGCACCTTCCCCCTGCCAGAAAAGTGGCCCAGACATGAAAGTGATCTCTTTTCTTTCTGCTGCAGAAGCCTCTCCACAGGTAGATGTGGATCATCCTACACTTGGCTTCCATTTAGCAGGACTGCTCCTGGCCATCTTCAGATTTCATTCCTGTCCCAGGCCAGGCTGGGAAGGGTGGTGGCTTTAAGTTTCCTAGCAGAGGTTTTAAAGGTTCTCAGGCCACCCGTGGTGGGTGGCAGGAAACAGAGGGTCTGTTGGGTTCCCACGTCTTAGCACGAGGCCACCAAGGTTATGCAAGATGCCATCAACGAGTTCAGCGGCACGCCGGAGGAGATCCGCATCACCATTGCCAACGTGGACTTGGCCTTGAGCAAGGGGAACGTGGACATGGCGCTGAGCATGCTGAGGAACATCACATCCGAGCAGCCCTGCTACACGGAAGCCAAGGAGAAGATGGCCAACATCTACCTGCAGACTCGCAAAGACGTTGGCCTGTACATCGGATGCTACCAGTAAGCCGCAGGCGGGGCGCTGACAGCCACCTCCCGTGGCACTTGCTGACAGCATGGAATTTACCGTGGGCTAGGATTTGAGCACGGTCGGTCAGCCAGGCTGGCGTGTTGCTGAGTGCCGAGGACACTGAACTGAATTGGCCCTGACCCTTGCTTTCTCCCCATCACACGACTCACATTCTGGGGTTGGGGGGGACCTTGGGAATGCACGTCTGCCCTGGCCCCTGGCTCTGCCCATCCTTGAGGAAATGTTCAGTGACTCGGATGTGACTAGTGTGAGGTGGAGGAAGATGGAGAGCGGATTCGAAGCCCCAAGCCGCTGTCTCTATAAGTTCACACTGGGACCTGGAGGTACCTTCCCAGTCCCTTTCCTCAGGCAAAACTCCATCGAGGCAATTCAGGTGGGAGGGGAGCGCTGCCGGGGGGAGGGGAGTGGGGGAGACTCCCAACACTGGAGGGAAACCACGAACAGCGGGCGACGCGGTCAGATGAGGGTTCGAAGAAGAGCGGTGCGGCTGCCTCATGGAGACGGGTCTGGAGGGCTGGGTGGAGACTCTGGCCATGGTCCAGGTGACAGATGAGGAGGGCCTGAACTAAGGTAGCTCCACAGTGCCTCGGGCACATTGCGCTTTCAATGAGTGTTGGATGGACGAATGAACAAGTAATTGAATGAATGAATGACTGTCAACCAGAATTGTCAGCAAGAAGAGGAGATGGATTCAGGAATGTGAAGGATGCACAGCTCTGAGATACGCTTTTGCTTACCTTTGCAGGGAGCTCTGTGAACATCTGCCTGGCCCCCAAACCAGCCTGCTCCTGGGCGATGCTTTCATGAACATTCAGGAAGTAAGCAAGGGCCTCGTGGCCTCCTTGCCAGTGGCCCCAATCTCACTCCTCCAGTGGGAGAGAAGAGAGAGACCCCTGGCACTTTCCCCACCAGCCCGAGAAGGCCCTAGAGGTCTATGACGAGGCCTATAGAAAGAACCCACATGACGCCTCCCTGATCAGCAGAATTGGGCAAGCTTACGTGAAGACTCACCAGTACACCAAGGTCAGGCTGGGCTGGCAGGAAGAGGTGGGGAGGACCAACCCAGCAGGGAAGATAGAGGAGGGAGCCTGGGTGGGAGGGTCTGGATGGGAGGGGCATGGCTGAGTTCCGCCCCAAATCCCTGCCAAACGGATGCGAAGCAGGGAACTTGGCAGCTCTCCACCATTCCCCACACCTGCTCAGGTGGAAGGTCGAGCCCTGCCAGCTGGGAGGGCTCTTTCATCTTAGGCTTCTGTGTCCTGGAGAGACCCACAGGTGTGGTGGCTGCTGAGGGGAACGCAGCGTGAGGTGCTCAAGTGCAGAACCAGGCCCGGTGCCAATATTTCCTGTTTGCACTAAGGCCATTAATTATTATGAGGCTGCCCAGAAGATTAGCGGGCAGGACTTTCTGTGCTGCGATCTAGCCAAGCTGCTCCTGAAGTTAAAGAAGTTCAACAAAGCAGAAAAAGTTTTGAAGCAGGCACTGGAACATGACTTAGGTGAGGCCGCGTTCTAACTCAGTCCCCTGGCCTTCGGAGCCGGCCCATTGCCCCCGACCTGCTCTCTCTTCTCCTGCAGGATGATAAAGGGAATGGGCACCTAGCATGCCCTCCACCCCGACCCAGCTTCCCAGGGGACAGAGAGCACTAATTTGCATTTCCATTTGGCAGTCACAGACATCCCATCCATGATGAATGATGTCAAGTGCTTACTTTTGCTGGCAAAGGTTTACAAGAGCCATAAAAAGGAAGATGCACTGGAAACCTTGAACAAGGTAATTGGCAAGTAGACACGAGCCCTTTATCTGCCATTTGCCAACAGGAGCCGAAGATGGAAGGAGAGGCCTGCAGGCCTGGAAGGCTCCAGGCTTGGTCCTCAAAAGAGGACTTGGCTACACCTCTGAGCTCCACTTTCCATTTACTCCTCCACCCTTGCTCATTAATCGATGGTGCACCAAGGCTCTCTTGGCCTGGCTGGGCTGGAGAAGGCAGGGAGCAAGGTAATGCCTTTGTCCTCAAGGATGCTGGTGGTGGCGGTGGTAGTGCCCGTAGCTGTCTGCTGGGTTCTGTGCAGGGCTGTTTGCTTTCTCACTTAATTCTCACAGTAGCCATTCGAGAACAGCACTGTAGCATTGCTATTTAACAGGTAAGGCTCAAAGAGATTAAGAGGTGTGCCCAAAGCCGCACTGCTAGCAAGTGGTGGGACTGAGAGTTGAACCCCTGTCTTTCCCTGCTGGGCTGCCCCTGATGGGACAGCTCCTGGCCATTCCCGCCTTGCCTTCCTCAGTCTTTCTCCCCAAGGGTGTGGCCAGGCACTTGTTCCTGGGGTGCATTCTGCGGTTGTAGAGGGAGAGCCCACTCTCTGCTTGGTTGACTCTCTTGTTGCTCCCCACGGGGTTCCCACTCCTCTGTGTGGCCCCTGGGGAGCCCAGTGCTGCTCTGCACCCTCTTCCCCA
>PVJI01028066.1:0-16951 GCA_004026765.1 Micronycteris hirsuta
ATGAGTTCCAAGTAGGTAATAAGCTAAAGCATAATTGCAAAATATAAAAATATAGAAGAATTAGAAGATAATTGCATGGAATCTTTATCAAAGTTGAAGCTAAGTCTGAATATGAGAGAAGAAAACTTAGATATGATACAAAAATAGATTTGAATCTATAAAATCTAAAACAAATATTTTTAAAAATCCTAAATAAAAAGGAAATCAACATATAATGAAAACATATGAAAGGAATGTGCTAGAAAGGATTAATTTTTAAATATAAAAGCCTTCATAAATTAATAAGAAAACATAGATACAAATCCAGAAATATTCAAAGAACATGAATAAGACTGTACAGAAGAGGAAATACAGTTTATAAATAAGAAAACTCAATAATTTAAATCTTGGTAGTTATCCAGATAATACAAATTAAAATAATATACCTCCTTTTAAAAACTGTTATTGCTGAAGCAATTATTTTATCTAATTTGGGTGAAAGTGGGGTAAAACTTATAATTGATTATGTTTTTTGATGATGTAAATAGAGCTCATTTGTATTGCATTTTGGCAGTAATTACCAAGAATCTTAAATATTCATGCCCTGTGGCTCAATAATTTAATCTAGTACCTGGCTACCTAATATAGTGACATGGTTCAAAATTTAGGGAAATAAACCCTATATATATATGAAGAAGTATTCTTTTCTACTGATACAGATATAATAGTGGAAATACTAGGAATATCCTAAATGTTTACCAACTCTGGAAAATGATTAAATAATTAAGGCATGTATATTTGTTGAAATATTATACAGTCACTTAAAATATGTTTCTGAAGTCTATATGGAAGCGTGATAAGATGTTTCTGATGTAATTACATTGAAAAATCAGGAATGAAATTATTTTTTTGGGTGGGTTGGCCAGAGTTTGGTTTTCTTCCATAAGATGGCTCTAGTAACACTTCATTGTCTTTAACTTCATTCAAAACAATTTTGTTAGATGGTATTTTGACAGCTATGAATTTTTAAAAAAATCAAAATTGGTGAATATTTGTGTAGCCATCCTAATATTGAAGATGGAAGAAAATATGCAATATTTTTGGCACATTATGCTTTATTATTTCAAGAAGGTAAAAACACACCTGAAACACAAAAAATGATTTGCACAGTGTATGGAGAAGGTGCTGTGACTGATCCAACGTGTCAAAAGTGGTTTACGAAGTTTCATGATTTCTCTCAAGATGGAGATTTCTCTCTGGATGATGCTCCACAGTTGGATAAATCAGTTGAAGTTGATAGCAATTGAATAGAGACAATAATTGAGAATAACCAATGTTATATCATGCAGGAGATAGCTGACATACTCAAAATATCCAAATCATTGAAGTTATTGGTGAAAATGAAAAAAATGTGTTATCTTACGGGAAAAATCCATATGAACTTTTGGCCAACCGAATATATTTTAGCTACGCATAAATGAATGATATAAAGAGAAAGGGAATAGTGAAAATGAAGTTTTCTTAAGATAGTAGGATTTTGTTGTTCCCCCATATTTTCCAAATTTTGTAAATTATCCTTTCATAATTAAGAAATTGTTATCCATTGACTTTGCAATAAGTTGAATATATGTTATTGGTGTATATAGATTAATACATATTGGACTCAGAGTGGTGAGCAAAAAGCTAGATGTTGTGTTCTGTTTTAGGTATTACCCAGTGTAGACATTGACAGTGTTTCAGATGGAAGCGAGGTCGTCAGTCCATTTCCTCCTAGGCCCAAAGAAGCATCTACTCCCCCTCTGAACACCTGGATACAGGTATTGTTCAGAAATTTATTACATAGTTTTAAGTAATGTCTCACTATAGACTTTTTTCCATCTAGATAATTTAAAATTTTTATTGTTATTCTATCATTATAGATTTTAACTGTTATTCACTGTAAAGTCTTTCATTATAATTAGAATTTATTATAATAATTTAGGTTTCAAGGAGAAGATTCAGAATGAATATGGAATTACAATGAGCTTAAAAAAGAAACTTTAATATTCTTACATTTATAAGCATTTTGAAAGTGATAATCTCTAGTGTAATTTTTTTGGTCACTGAAGTTGTAAGACTCTCCTGTGTGAAGAAATAAATCATCTCTTTGGAGAAGAATCTTGTTTTAAATGAAAACTAAATATAATTTTTCTGAATGTGAATTTTATAGTGATGATTGGAGTTTTTGTTTGGGATGTTACTTTGCCATTATACTATTGATACTATATAAAATTAGGCATTTTCTTCTAGTACTTATTTGCTACTGAGTAATGAAACTATGACTTTACATCAAAATAGCACTGTAATTTTTCCCACATTTCATCTGTTATGAGCAAATTCGGTCATCAAGGATAAAGCCTTAAGGAGAAGGAGAGAACACCAACAATTTTTCATAATCAGGAATAGCAAGCAAAATAGTAAGAGAAGCTTAGACACATAAAACAGACTGACAGTTGCCAGAAAGGCTGAGGGGAGACAAGGTGAAAGGTAGTGGAGGGGTTAACCAAAGAACATGTGTGCGCAGCCCGTGGACATGGACAACAGTGTGGGGATTGGCTTGTGGAGGGAAGAAGGTGGGGCTGAGTGGAGGTAGGGAAAGGGAGGAAGAGCAGGAACGACTCTTAACAGCATAAACAATAAAAATTAAATTTAAAAAATAGTGAAATAAAACTGACCCTAAATTATTTGTGCCTAATTTAATTTTTCATCAGTAATTTGTTTCACCAGAAGTTTGTTAAAACATATATGATTACAAATAATAACTTTTGGACTGCTTATTGTTCTGCTCTCAGGAAGAGACTATTGTGGTTTTAGGTGGCTAGATTACTTATAGTAAGGCCTAGAGACTAAATTTGTAAAATAACTGTTTTGTTTATCTTTCTAAATTGTTTGCTTCTCTGCCAGTCCTTCTGTGTTTGCATGTGTATTCTTACATATCTACACAGACAAACACTTTATCTTAACTCTAGGGGCGAAATCACAGTTACGTCAACCTGACTTACGTTTGCATTTTGAGGGACTCCTTGACAGAAAAACTTATATTTAATTTTTTTAACTATTGAAATGAGAACCTAATGGCTTTGGGACTAGCTTGGATTTCACTTAGTAATTAAGTAAGTTCTGAGCCAGATATTAAAATTAAAAATAGGGCCAACTATCACAGGCTTATGCTATGGTAGAAGTATTATAAATAATGTATAAATAAAAAAGATACTAAGCACAACAAAAACTTTCTGAAAATGCTTTCTTAGACTCCAGAATTTACGAAGGTAGATGAGGAAGAGGTGAAGTTTCCAGGAACTAACTTTGATGAAGTACTTGATGTCATACAGGTAACAAATCTTAGAAACCATTTTCTACCAGTACTTTTCCATATAATAGACAGACGTGCATATTCTAAATAATGTGATCAACCTCATTGAAACGCTGTTAACTTAGAAGTGGTAGTTAATTCATCTATATAAGTTCCCTGCCTATACTTGTTACTCAGCAAATGTTGAACAGATATATGAATATAATACTTTGGGGTTTTTTTATTACCAGGAAGAGGAACAATGTGATGAAATTCCAGAATACTCTGAACCAATTCTGGAGTTTAATAGAAATGTTCAAGTTGCTCCTACAAAATATAATGGGCCTCCATTTCCTCCAGTTGCTTCTACTTTTCAGCCCACTGCTGATATTCTGGATAAAGTAATTCAGAGAAAAGAAACATTGGAAAATAGTTTAATTCAGTGGTAAGTTTACAATGGTGTTTATGTTAACAAGATCATAGTAGCAATATAAATGGAAAGTATTGAGTTTTGGTTGAAATCTTTTCTTGTCTTCTTTTATTAATTTTTTTTCTGTTTCTGTAGTCACTGGGAACTATTTGATGTGATGCTTAGTGTTTGATTGTTGGAGGTATTATTTCTGTCCTTAAATATTTGTACTTAAACTGTCTATTATGGCAGAAGAGGCTATTGTTAAGTAACAAAGCCTTACGAATGTCCATGTTCTTCAGTCCAGGGATTCATTTTTAGAAATCTATCCTAAGGAAATAATTACAGTGCTGCCGCTAGGCCATAGATGACTTGGCAGACTTGCCACTTACTACAAACAAAGCACGGTTCCGGTTGTTACTGACAGAAACACTCTGCACTCTGTTTTCACCCCTATTTTTACCCGTGAGAGATGTTAAAGAAGTTATGGAATAAACTATACTGAATATAATACAGTTATCAAGATTAGGTTTAGAAAAATATTTAATGATGTCGAAAGATATTAATAATATACTGGTGTATAAATGGATCATGGTACTAATGATTTAACCATAGTTTATAAGGACTTACTTCAAAATAAATTTGCATAGGGGGAAAAATTGGAAAAACACATTAAAAATTGTTAACTGTATTTATCCTTGAATCTGGGATTATGAGTGAGCCTTATCTATTTAAAAAATTTTTTATATATTTGCTGATTTTTCTACAATGAACATCTATTACTTGTATAATAATAATAATTTTTAATCAGTCTGTTAGCTGCTATAATGTACAGAAGCAGTCTCCTATTGTATTCCTTTTCTTTCCCTTTTGCCTTCCTTTCTCCTTCTAAAAATGACCTCGGAAATAAATTTTCTTTCCTTTTCAAGAGGAAAACTACATACCTGTATTGCAGCTATATGTTTATTCCTTGAAGAGGGAGCAGCTGGATTTCTTTTCTAGCTCTGACCTTGTATGGCTTTACATGTGTGCTTGCAGAGTAGAGACCTGACACATGAGGTGCATGATGTGCTAGGCAATCACGGACCTAAACCTTCTTATGAATTTACTAGGTCTGTACAGCTTTTCATTAGACTAATCTGAAAGATTTTTTTTTTTTTAAGATTTTGTTTATTTATTTTTAGAGAAAGGAGAAGGGAGGGAGAAAGAGAGGGAGAGAAACAGCAATGTATGGTTGCCTCTCACATGGCCCCCACTGGGGACCTGGCCCACAACCCAGGCATGTGCCCCGACTGGAAATCGAACTGGGACCCCCTGGTTCCCAGCCCGCGCTCAATCCACTGAGCCACACCAGCCGGGCTGAAAGATTTTAATTTCATTTAATGAATTGCCTCCCACTGGAAGATGTGTCTCATGTGTTTTGTTTTGCTAGGGGATACATTTGATTTCTTTTTCCTTCCCTCCAGATTCAGCTTTTAGAATGACTGCTTTCACACGTAAATGTTTGTGTTCATGGCTAGAGCTTATTTTTAAGGGCGGTATGTCTAACCTTTATACATGTCAATCAAATTTAGGAACCCTTAACTTTTATCCCCTAGGGTAGAACAAGAAATAATGTCAAGAATGATCTCTGGGCTCTTTCCAGTCCAACAACAAGCCGCAGCTAATGTCAGCGTTGCAGCCAGCGAGGCAAGTGAACCGTTGACTTCTGACATCGGTAAGTGAGATGGAATCCCTTTAGCTTTTTCGTTATTGACAGACAAAACTTCCAGGTCATTGTAGATTTATATGTTCTAGAGACGAAGTATCCCTCGGCTGACAAAAGATAAGCTCTGATTTTCTGTATCACTTCCCAGTTCTTCTTTGTCGTGGAGTTTAGTTCACCCTCAATTCCTTATTTCACACTGCAGCATTCAGGTGATTATACCACCCTCCATCCCTCCCACCCCAAATCTCTATCATTTCCCATAGCACTTTGTCTATATCTTTGTAGTAGTAACTATCACACTGTATTGTGGTTGGTTTACATACCTGTTTCACTCTGTAGACTTACTCGAGGTTAAGGATGTTTTTCCTGTAGTACTTAGACCTTGACTAACATTTGATGAGAGGTTAAGTAGTCATGGAATAGAATAATGAGCCTCTTTCTTCATGGAGTCCACATCATTCTCTTCCTCCTCCTCCCCCTCTTCCCCTTTCCTCCCATTCTTCTCCTTTTCCTCTGTTCTTCTCCAACAGCTTTTTTGAGGTGTAGTTTACTTGCCATAATACCAATTCTAAGTGTTCAGTTTGATGACTTTTGATAAGTAAACACAGCTATATCGATACTTAGCCACACAACCACGATATTGAAAAACATTTCCATCATCCCCGAAAATTCCCTCATACCACTTTGCAGTCAATTCCTAACCTCCTCCCATGCCCACTGGGCCCCAACGAATACTCATCTGCATTCTATCACTGTATTTTTGCTTTCTCTACAATTTTACATATGTGTAATTGTACGGTACATAATCTCTTGTGTTAGTCTTATTTTTCATAATGCTTTGGTAGTCATGTTGTTGCATGTAATGATATTACACTGTATGGACGTAACAATTTGTAATTCATTTACCAGTTGATGGACATTTGTAGTCTTTTAGTTTTGGGCTATTATAAATAAAGCTATGATATGAATATTTGCAATACACCTGTGGAGCTTATGATATCAAGCACCTAAACTAAAAGTTTGAGGATGATTCACCGGTAAAGTTAGTTTCTGAAACCAGAAGGAAGAAAGGTTTGTCTCCATATTTATAAAGCAGCAACCATTTCTCTAAAGTTCCCCCCAGCCATTGGGTCCTTGTGTTTTGGCCAAGAACCATCACAGGGTTTCCTGTGGCCTGTTCTTAGAAATGTGGATTGTTTGCAGGTAGAACATTTAATGTGGGTATAAATCCTTTTTATCATTAAATTCTATGGTAGGAAGAGGCCTTATAAGTAAATTTTCATATGTATGTCTTCTTCCCTTTTTTGTTTGCTTAGAAAGAATGTTCCTTATTATCATCTTACTGTTTCATAATAAGTAGATTTTTTATTTTCATTTTTTTATTTCTCCTGCCACCCCCTTTTACACATATGTTTGCATCTCTGAAATTTTAAGAATTGAAGTTTGGAGTGCATGCATTTTCTTTGCACACTCACCCTGAAATTTTTCCTTTTGTAGTGGAAGGAACGAGCGGTGGCGTCCTCCAGCTTTTTGTTGATGCGGGGGTTCCTGTGAACTCGGACATGATCAGTCACTTTGTGAACGAAGCCCTTGCTGAGATCGTTGCTGTCATGCTGGGTGACAGAGAAGCAAAGAAGCAAGATCCTGTTGCTACAGGTGTTTCTGGGGATGTTTCAACAAGTAAAACCTACCTGCCGGTAGGTGTGACTCTCCGTTCATATCTTGGGGTCCTGGGGAACTTTTGATACATTTCTTAAAAACAATAAAATGGACAAATTTTAAATTGGGTATCATAAAACCACAGTTTAGTGGAGATTGATTCCTTGTTATAATTACAGTAACATTTCCTCAGCATTTTATTTTAAAAACTAAAAGTATGAGACAATGAACATGCACCCTTTACCTATATTTACCACTTGATAACATTTTTACACACTTTCTTTATCTGTCTTTGTATGTTGTATTTCTTTTAAAATCATTTAAAAGTTGCAGATACCATGATACTTGACTTGCAAAAGAATCATCAGTATCTTCTAAGAACAAGATACTTTCTTACATAACCAAAATACTATTCGTTAAGAAAGTAAAAGTTATATTTAAGGAAATGGTGCCAAGCCTGGAGTCACAGGTGAGCTCATGCGCTAAGACCAGGCTCCCCAATGGCTTCTAGGGGATGGATTATGTAGAGGACTAAGGTTGTGGTCTCTGTTGATTGGTCAGCACTAGGGTAGGGGGTAGTTGAGCATTGTATCTGGTCCTGATATCAGCCATAGTGTTACTTTGTCTGATTTTGCAAGGATGTGGTCAGTGGGGTCTTTCTGGAGCCGAAATACAACTGAGGCCTAGATGTCATCTGTGGTTTGAAACTCTGTGTCTGTGGTCAGCCAACAGACCCGTGGCTTTGTTCCCAAGATTATTTGATGCCACCGACCAGAACCTCGTTGGGCTTAGTGATTAAGGGAGTGGAGGTGCAAAGGAGAGAGAGGCAGGTGAGTCAGGGTACTCTTTGGCTGTACAAGGCCAATTTTAATCAAAAGGAAAGAAGGAAAAAAGGTCCTGTTAGAGAAGTGAAGTTCCTGTGCAGTCACACCATTATCATATCCCTACAATTTGACATTCATATATAATATAGAGTTCATATTTGAGTTTCCCAATTGTTCCCAAAATACCCTTTCTAGCTTTTAAAAAAATTCAAGATAGAGCTAATGATCACAGGTTGCTTTTGGTTATTATGTAAGCTGATATTGGTAGTCTTTATATTTTAGACATTTTGGTTATTATTTGTTTAATGAGTCATATTATAGTAGAGTTTTTAATCTGTTACAATGTGGCAGAGGAAGAAACTTTCCTCTGTCTTTAGAGTTCTTTCCACTGGCCTAATAATCAAATAGGTATGAGCAGATTAACAACAGAAAATAACCAAATTTATACATATGTATGTATGGGACCCACATATATGAAAGTCAGACTCCACAGGCATGAGAGGTTCGGGGACAGACAGGGAGAATGAGGGATACGTGACATTCCCGGTCAGGGATGAGGTAAGGCACATTAAGGGTTCAGAAGGTCATTGCCAGGAGAGCACATGTTCTGTAATTAGTAGTTTGTCCTGATGTGTAGGTAGGTCAAAAGAGGTAATGATAATCTCTTGTTATGGGCAAGGCCCCTAGTTAAGGAAGGGGCAGAAGTTTCTCTCAAGCCTGCAGCTAACATTGCCTTTATCTCAAAACAGTGTGCGTACCACAGAGGCACATCTCGGGGTGACTTGTTCTGAATCTCACAACAGCAACATGAAATTATACAAATAGAAATTTGTAGTCACTTCTGATCTGATAAATCACAAAGACATCATTTTATATAGGTGAAACATTTAAACTAATTTGAGGCAAAAACATAAATTTACACTAGTCTCCATAGAATTCAAATATGAAGTATAGTTGGTGGAGTGTGATTAGCATGTCAGAGATTTAGTACATGGTTTTGGCCTGTGCTTTACTAGGTCCTCAGTGACTCAGGCAGTGCAGATGTTGTCAGGGTTATGGTTTTCTCTGTGCTAATTAACTTTGGTTTGTTTTCTGCCCATATACTGCGTATACGTACATGAGGGTAACTAATGAGGAAGTGAAGACAACTCAGTATAAATAGGTAGTATAAATAATTATTAAGGGCATGGACTTCGGACTTGGGAAGATCTAAATCTTGGGTGAGTGTAAGCACCATTTATCTCATTTTATTTATTAATTTAGGCAAGAGTGTGCACCCCAGTGGCTACCCCGCAGCCAACCCCTCCTCACTCACCTCCACATCCTATGGAGCATATGTTGCTAAAAACTCCGGATTCTTCTCCCTGTGATTCAGATCATGATGTAGCTTTCCCTGTGAAGGAAATACTTGCTGAAAAAGGTACACACGTTATTTCTGTAATTCAGTTTTAATAGTAGCAACAATTAAATAAAATTTCATGGTTTGTTTTATAAAATGTTTTATGGATTAGCATACAGATACCTCTTGCTTACTAGGTTTTATCAAATCATTTTTTTCTTGCATGGAAACTAAAAAATTTGTTGCCACTTTTTAAAATATATAATCTAATAGACACTTAGGCTATGTTAAGTTCTACTTTAAGTTCATGGTGGTGTTAAAAATGTTATATTTTCAAAGTTACTTTTTTATACTTTACTAAATTAATTTGGGATTTTCCATTAGTAGCTATTATTATTATTATTATTGCCATTATTTGAATGCCAAAATGTTATGGGATTTCTGAAACAATATATTTTGCCTTTGTATGGAGTTGTTTTATCTTTTCTTTTCTTTTTAAAAAAATTTTTAGGAAACGACATGTCTGCTGTCACACTTGTTAACACTCCTCCAGCGACCCCTGCTGCGTCCCCTCCTCCTGCACCTGCTCTCACCCCAGCTTTGTCAGAGGTTTCCATCGATAGGTTGAAGATATCAAGCCCAGAGCTTCCCAGGCCATGGGGCGATGGAGACCTGCCAATGGAGGAAGAGAATCCTAACTCTTTTCAAGAAGAACTTCCCCCGAGAGCTATGTAAAGACAACATATTCACGTTTAGTGACTGTACTTTTCCCCTTAAGCTGACTTATGTGGCCCAATGAAAACATCAGAAAAATGATAAATGAAGCTTTATAAACCACAAGCTACTTTATACTTTAGTAGAAAGAAGTTTCTCATATATTACGTTTTAAAAATTTCTACCAAATTTATGTCTTCCATTTTTTTTAAACAGATTTTCTGGGAGACATTAAAATAAAGATATCTATCATACTGTTAATAAAATAGAAAATGATTTTTTCCCAGTATGAATCTTTATACCTGATAAGTTCACTTTTATAGCATTGTACCGTATGTCCTGTGTCGATCCATTTTGTGGATGGTAGGACTTTCAGGATGGTCTGTGGTTAGTCATGAAAACAGTCTTGGAAAAATAAATCTTGTTAATTAGTTATAGTAATGTAGATAATAGAAATACTTTGCTAAAAGGAGATATAGTCTTTGAATCTGTTTTTTAATATCAAAATTAATACAGGCCTTCAGTGACCTAATAAGTTCAAAATATCTTTTTTTTCCTAGTGTAATGTCTGTGGCCAAAGATGAGGATCCTGAGAGTATGGATTTCCCTGCTCACCCTGTTCCTCCGAAGCCACTTCCCGCAATGCCGCTCCCTGCTGGCACCAAGGACCCCTGCCCCGTACAAACGCCGAGCTCTGATTCCTCAACAACGGAGAGCACCTTGAGCATCACCGGCACTGACACTGACAGACCCATCTCTGCAGGAGAGGTTTTACTGGACCACAGTGAAAAAGTGGCTCCCAACAGTAAGCTAGCTTGTGTAAATGGATTTCACTGGTTAGATTATGATAATTCCTAAGTAATATTTAGGTTTTGATAATTCCTAAATGATACTTTTCTGTTTAAAGTGTTTTTACTAAACTTTTAAGATTTACCATTGTATAGAAAAAGGAATATGGACTTTGTGCAAGTTAACAATTCTGGACCTAAACCTTAGAAAGTAAAATACCCTCATTAAATCCAGAATGAACATCACTCTTAATAGTTTAGGGTATTCCCTTGCAGTCTTTTATTTTCTATGCATATATAGATAACTAAATATATTTGTATATGTAGCTGTTTGACCTTTAAAAATGATTGTTATATGTATTGTTTTGATTTTTAAGATTTTATTTATTTATTTTTAGAAAGAAAGGAAGGGAGGGAGAGAGGGAGAGAAACATCAATGTGTGGTTGCCTCTCACATGGCCCCCACTGGGTACCTGGCCTGCAACCTAGGTATGTGCTCTGACTGGAAATTGAACCGGCGACCCTTTGGTTTGCAGCCCGTACTCAATCCACGGAGCTATACCAGCCAGGGCTAATTTATGCTATACATATTGTTTTGAAACCTGAATTTTTTTAACCTAATAGTATATTGTGGACATCTTTCTATGTCAATACATAGAGCTCTACCTCATTTTTTCGCTAGTGGCTGTGTAGTCTGTTAAAACCCGGCCACTGTGGTGGGCATTTAGATTGCTCTGTGTTTCCATATTACACTAAACGCTCCCATGACCATCCTTGCACTTACAGCTTCCTAGGAATACATGCCTGGGAGTGAGATTGCTAAATCAAAATATGTGCCTTTAAAATAGTGATACAGAGGGTGTAGGGGAAATAAATGGTAATGGAAAAAATGCAATAGAAAATTACCTTAAAAAATAAAAAAAACAGCAACACATTGCCAACATGTTCTCCAGAAAGGCTGATTGGTTATTAATCACATCAATATAGCATAGCAGTGCCTCTTTCTCAATTTCATAGTCTAACAGTTGATATTTATCATTCTTTTTCATTTCTGACAAGTTGGTAGGTGAAACAAAAATTCATCTTTATTTTACAATGTACTTTAAAAAAACAGGTGAGATTAACTTGTGATTTATTATTTATGAACATTGCCAGTATTTTTATGGTATAAGCTTAAAGTCACGTTCTACGGCTTTATGGTCAGATTATTTGCTAAATATATGTTTCTCTTTTCTCAACTTTTACATTTGAATTTCCAGTGTTAGGAGGTGGAGGGCTGCACCTGACAAACCTGAGCGGCAGCTTGTCCAGTACGCTGCACGATGCCCATGAGATGGTGAGAAATGACCGACCACACTGAGTTCTGACATCTGACATGACGGTTCTCTAGATGAACCACTGCTATTAATCGGGGCTTTTCCTCAAATATTTGAGTTATAAACATAAAATTTAATAAAATATCCATGAAAGAGTTTGCTTTTTTTGTACATCTCATAATTATAGTTGTGAGAATGAAAAGAAAACTATTAACTTCTGTGTCTCCAGTAGCTGGAAAATACAGTTAATGTAACTAGGTGATGAAAGTCTAGCTCAGTGAAAACTGTCACCTGATTGTGTCACCTTTGCAATATTTCAGGCAGGACCTGAGCTATCTAACCAACTCTCTTAGAATACGTTTGTTGTTTTTCCTTAACCATGATTATATTCTTGGTGCTAAACATAATTGAATCCAGTGGCTTAAAAAAATACTGAAATAGGACCCAGGGGCGCTAACCCTTCCTAGTCATTATCTAACTCTATAAAAGAAAAACCATGGCATTTAAAAATTATATTTTTGTGGACATAATTTATAAAATAAATGGAGGGAAGTCATAAATGAGAATTTTCAGAGAAGTATTATACTAACATTTGGCCTCTTAATATGTCATATGTCATCTTTATCCATTCTTAGAACTTTATCATGGTGCCAAAGTGTGTTTAAGTTTGTTCAAAGTAAATAGCTAAACTGAACTAGGACTAAATTAGAACATCTTTCTACATTTGAAACTAAATTCTAATTGTGATATTTTTATTAAGCCTAAATCAGGTATGCTACAAATTCATAATAAAGTCATATATGGAAGTGTAATGTTGAAAAACTGGGAATAACTTGAAGTCATGTGCCAGTATTTATCTGTATAAGACTGGGGTATAAGGACTTGTAGTCCAGAGTTAATAAACTTTACTTAAGTAAAAAAATATGAGTGGAATTTAAAATCATTTTAAAACTCGCATTTGCAAGGGAATCCAGTTTCTCCGACTCTTAGGCCCACACTGTCCCTCATTTTGGGGAGAGTTCTGTTTTGAGGCACCGAGAAGCCTAAGCTGGGTGCTCCAGTGAGGGCCTCCAGTCATTTGCTCCCTAGTCAAGTACCAGAGACCGGCACAAAGGCAAAGGAACAGTGGAAGGCATTACAGGCACCTTAACCCGTTTCTGCAGTTCTTCATCTTTGCCTGCGGTGCAGGCGACCCCAGTACTACAGTGCTTTGCCTCGTTGCCACACTGTGGCGTTGCTATGTGCACTGCGTAAATAGGAAGCAGGAAGTCTTGGGGGCCAGAATAGAAAACATTTGTGAATCATTGTAACTCAGTCGCATGACACAGGGTTTCATTTTTATGTGTTTTTTATAATAAATCTCCAGTTTAAATGGAGCCAAATTACTGAATATTATTGTTTATATCTGAAGCACACATAGAAGGTTTTTAGTATAGTTGAATGGGAATGAGAAGTCAATGAAAATAAAGAGTCCATCTTCTTTCCATAAAGTGCTAATATGCCCATTTTCATGGTGACTAAGTTTCATTAATTATAAATTGAGAAAAATCCAATGTTTTGGTAGCATTTTTTTTTATTATTGTCTTTATATTTCACTTAGGAAGATGATCCTCCCAGTGAAGGACAAGTGATCAGAATGCCGCATAAGACATTCCTCGGAGATGCTGCTCTCTCTCCTGTTGCTAAAGAAAACCAGGAGCCATTAGTTTCACAGCAAGCTGCCAATCATCCAGAGGTACTTTTTAACTGTAATTTATTTTTTTGTTAGATCTACATACAGGAAAAAATAATGAAATAGCCCTACTTTTAGTTAAAGTATGCTACTACTTCAGTTTATTCAGGGATCATCCTTGTAGTAACTTTAACCTGGAATCATAGAGTTACAGAGTTTTACAGCTGAAAGGAATTTGGGCCATCTGTTCCAACCCTCTAGTTCTACAGCTAAAAACACTGAAGCCCTTTCAAGTGATTTGTGAGGATCATTCATTCATTCTTTCTTTCGTTCCGTAACTGTTTACTGAGTATCTACTATATGCCAGATACAACCTCGGGAAAGTTAAATAAATGAGGCAGGACTCCTGCCTAAAAGAAGATGACAGTCATAGAGGGGACAAAGCACTTAAACAGCTACTTACTGTGCAGTGCAATAACTGGTCATATAGCTGTATCTTTAAGTATGTATAAGCTCAGAGAAGGGAAAACTCTGCTTGAAGTCTGATGACCTTTTATACAGGATATGATATTGATGTGGGTTTTTAAGGACCCAACAGGATTCTTCGAGACAGCAGTGAAGGGGAAGGACATTTTGGAAGCTGAAATAGCATGTGTTAAGGCAGAGGTCCCCAATCTCTGGACCGCGGACTGATAGCGGTCCGGGTCTTTTAGGAACCGGACCACATAGCAGGAGGTGAGCTTGAATGTAATGTGCTTGGACAATCCTGAAACCATCCTGAAACTATCCCTCACACTCTGGTTCGTGGAAAAATTGTCATGAAACCAGTCCCTGCTGCCAAAAAGGTTGTGGACCACTATGTTAAGGGACAAGAGCCAAGAAAGATTCGGGGATATTTAGAAAGTGTTGAAAATCTCAGTGTGGCTAGAGCTACAGATAGAGAGATCAGTCTGGAGATGTAGGTTGAACCTGATAATCCTAGAGACCCTTTTAGGCCATGGAAAAGTCTGGGCACCGTGGAGCCCATTATGATATTTTCGGGCAAGGGAGTCACAAGCTTAGATATTTAAGGGGGAGTGTGGAGGTTTTGTAATATAGTCCTGGGCTTTGGTGGGAAGGAGGGTGAAGAAACCAACGTCCATGGGTTCCTGGTCAGATTTGACCTGTAACTTCTCACCCCTGATGTTACTCGGGGCTGCTAGTGTCAGCCTGGGTTTTTGCCAAGATCTTTGCGGTTAAGGGGCAAGCAGTGATGATCAAGTTGGTGAGGGAAAGAAGCAGGTGCTTTGCCCCAGTCATTCTCACTAGAACCTCTCCAGCCACCTTCCTCCTTAGGATTCAGCCCCTTTCTTCACACACTCACCAGGTCAAGTTAGCTGTCAGTCTTTCCCAGGAGTTTTTCACAATTTTTACTTAGATATCAGAATCCATAGTTTCTTCTCATTTCTATAGTTACTCTAAAGTCAACTTGGGGATAGGGGGCTTGGCAGCCTCTATTAGTGTGCAGTCCTGGCTGAGCCAGAAGCCCAGAAGTGGGAGTTTACCCTCTCCAGATCTTTCTCTAAGGATCACCGCCCTTGCGTATGTGTGCACATGCATGTGGAAACGTTTACATGCATGTATAAATGTTTACATGTATCATTCTACAACCTGGTTTTTAAATTTAACTGTAAATTCTGAAGATCTGCCGTATTCTTTTAATCTACAGTATATGCATGGTATACCATAATTTAATTATTCTGTTGAAATTCTATTAAAATTATAATAAGAAACTCCTTTTTTGTATTTATGAGGAATTATTTCTCTAGATCAGATAAGAGCTCCATGGAATTGCTGGTTCAAAAGGTACAAGCATTTATAATTTC
Organism: Micronycteris hirsuta; assembly: GCA_004026765.1. Lineage (NCBI taxonomy): Eukaryota > Metazoa > Chordata > Mammalia > Chiroptera > Phyllostomidae > Micronycteris > Micronycteris hirsuta. Next base: position 15,605 of record PVJI01028066.1, read on the forward strand.
AGTAGGTACTAATAAATTGGTTTCTAATTAAATGAGGCTCTTTTCCCATTTTGACAGATGGTGTTCTTTTTTTCCAACATTTTTATTGAGATATAATTGACATCTAACATTGGGCAAGTTTAAGGTGTACCACTGTGCTAAAAACATGGTACGTTAATATACGTTGCAGTAGATTAGCTGACACCTGTATCATGTCGCATACTTGTCATTTCTTTTCTGTGGTAGGAACAATCAAGATCTAGTCTCTTGGAAACTTTGAAGTTTATGATAGAGTATTGATGATAATTCACTATGCTGTGCGTTAGACCTCCAGAACTTACCCACCTACTAAGTTTAAGTTTGTGCCCTTAAACTTCATCTCCCCACTCTCCCAGCCCCTAGCCCTTGTACCAGACAGATGGTGTTCTTAATCTTAAATTTTCACGAATCTGATTAACAGTGACATTTGACATATTTTCATATGTGTACAGAACTATTCAGTATTTGTTTATAATAGGAACTAGTAATAATATTACATGTTAAAATATTGCTTTGGTAAGAAAATAGTGGTGCTTTTTTTTTGTGCTTAAAACTCCTTGCCCAGAGGGAGCTTCACATCAGCAAGAGCAGTCTTATGGCAAAACTGCGATTTGTACAGTTATGTTTTTGGGCTAGATACATTAATTACTATAGATTACAGACAGCATAACTTAGAATTACATGAATCTAAGCTTCGAATATAGCCCTGGCCAGTGTGGTTTGGGTGGAGTGTCGTCTGTAGACCCAAAGGTCGCAGGTTCGATTCCTGGTCAGGACATATACCCAGGTTGGGGTTCGATCCCTGGTTGGGATGCGTACAGGAAGGCACCCAATTAATGTTTCTCTTTTGCAGTGATGTTTTTTTTCTCTCTCTGCCTTCCTCTTTCTCTCTATAAACAATGAAAAATGTCCCTGGGTGAGGGTAAAAAAATGTTAAGTTTTGAGTATAATACAAAAATGATACTTAAGCGACTAGAGCATTTTGTGAATAGGCAAGATAAGTCTTCAGTAGTCACAGAGTACTAAGGTGTCAGCAGTTACAAGTACTCTAGAAAATTAACTTAAATAGAAAAGGTAGTGTATTTTGCACAACATTTTATATGGTAGTGGCAGAGTAATATAGGCACTGTGAAATATTTCTGTTAATTTCTAGAGAAAATGTATCTGCCATCTTTCTAGACTTTGTACAAGAGTCTTCAAGAATTTCATATTAATTGCAAAACAATCTTTTTCTATTTAAAGGATGTTAAGGCAATTGGTCAGACTCTAAAGAAGAGTCAGATTAGGGAATTAGGGGAGATAGAAGTGCACAGAATGACGGGGGCGGGC
>PVJI01028067.1:0-16958 GCA_004026765.1 Micronycteris hirsuta
GCAAATCCAACCCCTATTTTTAAAAAGTGAGACAGGTACTCTGTTAATTATAATCAGATGTTCAGTGGATTGGGAAAATTTCAGTATGTTCAGTAAATTTCAGAACTGAGCAGCAATGAAAATGAATGAACTATAGCTACAAGCAGTAACAGGAATGAATATCTTACATACATAATGTTTAGTGAAAGAATCAAGACACAAACACATATGGTATGATTGCATGCATGTACATAACATTCAAAACTCCGATTTGTTTTGTGAGGCCTTTTTCCTAGGGGAATCTAATAGTAATTCTAGCTAAATGTAAAACCTTGGCCTGAGCCATAAAAGGTCACATTGGCCAAGCAGTGAGGGTGTAGGCGCTACCAGTCAGACAACCCATGTCCTCTCTAGGGCCATCAGGATCTTTGCGAGGGGATCACACAAAGGCGGGTGGGCTTCTCTGAGCAGGAAGTGGAGCTTCTGCTGGAATCAGAACTATAAGAAGCTTAAATACAACTGCCACCCACTTGGGCCTGTGGGGCTGAGGTTCTGCTAAGGAGTCTTTGCCAAGATGCACTTTGGAGTTCACACTCTTATCACCCCTTTCACAAAAACTGGTACCAGCACAGTCTGGGAGGAGATGCGAGAGGTCAGGGAGGGGCCTGAGGCAACAACAAAAAAGCTAGCACAGCATCTGATAGGTCTCCCTAACCCTGGGCGGAGACTCAGCAGGGGAAGGTGCAGGCTTGCCAGTCCAGCTGAAAAAGGATGGGATTTGCTGGGACACTGGACCCTTTGGAGCTCATGGAATTATGAGCTGGAAGATTTAAACAGAGGAAGGGCAGACACTCGCTCTCTTTCTCCTCCTTGGGGATCCACCTGGATGGTCACACTGCAGCCACCTGCAGTTCCCAAAGGACAGTATTTTTAAATGGGAGAAGGAACTGCAGAGGCAGCCTAGGATTGGTCTGGCCTGGCAGAGGGTGGCAGGGTTATTTTTCTTTGGGTGTTTTGGATGGAATGGACTCTAATGCAGAAGCTTGCCATTCTTCCAAAATTGTGTAGTTTTTGAACAAAAGACTCCTTTTCTTTTTCACCAAACCTCTGCCTCCAGAATTTATGAGTGGTAGGCAGCAGGATCTCACTTGCTGTTTGGTAACAAAACATGAAACCACAGAAACGTATATAAATATCCAGTGATCATCTGCAACAGACCTGGACATCAAGGAATGGTGTCACCAATGGACCAGAGACTTGAAGGCATTTTTTTCAGGGAATAATGTAGATGAAATGAGATTGAGAAATATCTTGGCCAATCAGTCACAAGAGGGCCTGAAGGGAAAGTAAGAGCCCTGCCAGGAGGGCTGAGGGTCAGGGTAGACCCAGGACCACTGGGGACTGGTTGAAGGAAAGATGGAATAGAAAAGGTGTGGTATGAAAGAAAGCAATCACTGAGAACATAGATACAAAACAATGTAATATGAAAAATAATTCCTGAGAGATAAGGAACACAATGCAAAAAAATTAATACCCTGTATAAGTTCATAAAGAAGGTGAAGGGATTAGCCAAAGAACATGCATGTAAAATCCATGGACACAGATAACAGTGTGGTGTTGGCCAGAGGGAAGGGGGAGCAGGGCTGAGAGGAGGCTGGCAAAGGCGGGGGGGGGGGTGGAATGGGGACATCTGTAATAGTGTCAAGAATAAAAATAAAGAAAAAATAAAGAAAAGCAATGACTTGCAAAAACACACTAGTAAGTTTTATTGAGTCGCTACGGACAGATGCTGCACTAAGTACTCTACATGCCTTATTTCATTTAACCCTGACCTCATTGTCATATCCATTTAAAGGATGAGGACACTGAGGCTCAAAGAAAACTTTTTAAGTATTTTGTCAATTATGCTATTACAGTTTTCCCAATTTTTCCCCCTTTACCCCCCTTCTGCCCTGCACCCCCAACCCTCCTGCATTCCTCACCCCCCTCGGTCATGTCCATGGGTTGTACATATAAGTTCTTTGATTTCTCTGTTTCCTATACCATTCTTAACCTCTCCCTATCTATTTTATACCTAGCAATTAGGCTTCTTATTCCCTGTATCTTTACCCCCTTATCCTTCCCCTCCCCTCCCCTACTGAAAACCCTCCATGTGATGTCCATTTGTCTAATTCTGTTCCTGTTCTAGTTGTTTGCCTAGTTTTTGTTTTCGTTTTCTTTTTTTTTTCTAGGTTCATTTGTTGATAGTTGTGAGTTGTCATTTTACTGTTCATAGTCTTTGATCTTCTTCTATTTCTTCGATAAGTCCCTTTAACATTTCATATAGTAAGGGCTTGGTGATGATGAACTCCTTTAACTTGACCTTATCTAGGAAGTACTTCATTTGCCGATCCATTCTAAATGATAACTTTGATAGGGGACTCAAGAGTTGGAAATTTTCAGTTTAAGGTAAAAAGTTATAAGCCTAGAAAGTAATGTATATGTTAAAGCCTTTGTTTCAGAAAACCACAGATAAGGCTCATCTTGGCTCCTGGGAAAACAGCCGACCACCTGGGGCACTGCTAAAGATTACCGCCTGGGGACAACTGGAGGCATCCAGGCCTTTGTGTTCCAGGGAGAGACAGACTACCACCCGCCCCTGGGAACAGCTAACTGCTCAGGACAGGAATATTGTGGTGCCGCTCACCTAATCCCCTGGACTTCAAAGCCCTTACTGACCCTGTTTATCCCCTGGTATAAAAACGTTGGCCTGGACAAAGAGAGAGGAAGATGGTCTGTTAGGGTATAAACCCGCCATCTTCTCAGATCGCCGGCCATCTGAATAAAGTGCCTATAAAGATTCGATCACTGTCATTGCTTATTGGGTTTGGTAGTGACAGGCAGCCCGAATGCCAGTCTGTTTTCCAGTTACAGTTTTGCTGGATAAAATAATCTTCGATGTAGGTTATTGCCTTTCATGACTTCGAATACTTCTTTCCAGTCCCTTCTTGCCTTAAGGTTTCTTTTGAGAAATCAGCTGATGGTCTTATGGGAATTCCTTTGTAGGTAACTCTCTCCTTTCCTCTTGCTGCTTTTAAGATTCTCTCTTTATCTTTAATCTTGGGTAACTTAATGATAATGTACCTTGGTATGTTCCTCTTTGGGTCCAACTCCTTTGGGACTCTTTGACCAAAACTACACAGCACCAGAATGTTACCCTGGCTAGGGGGACTCTGCAGCCCATGTTTTTAATATAACTATAGAATGTTTCATATGATTCCAACAAAAACTAAAAAGTCCATCAGACAGGCAGAGAATTTTTTAGAAACTTGTGTTTTAGAAACTACACTTATTCAACACATGGTGTGTTATTGCTGTCAGTTTTCCCAAATGAAAGGGAAAACAACTTATGCAGTTGGTCCCCCAGAGGCTTTTTCAGGAGTGGCATTTCTGCTTTTTGGTTTGGTTTTGCTTTGTCTTTTTAAAAGTTTATACTTCATGAATAATAGTGAACATGACAGAGCTAAAAGATCCCGACCCTAGTAATTCTCCATTCAGTAGATTCCTCTCTGGGCCTTTCAGGGCCAGGAAGTGAGTACAGCTGGAAAATTGCCCTTGGAACATGTTGCCCCTGATAAAGCTTCATCCCCTGCTGTGGCATTTCCCTGGCCTCTCAGTCAAAGGGAAAATTCAGGGATGTGATGCCTGTCCCTGCTAGCTGGGATCTCACAACACTGCCCAAGGGGAGAAAAAGTCTCCAGGGCAGGAAAAAGCCCCAGCTTTACAAACCCACAGCCGGAGAGAGGGAGGGACCAGCCTCAGGGTTTCTGTCTTCTGGACTAGGGCAAGTGTGAGAGAAACCAGACCACAGCAGGGGAGACAGTAATAAAAGAAAATGGAGAGCAGAGAGTGGATGGAGAGAAGAAAAAAATGTAATAAATGTGATAAATAGCAAAAGGGAAGAAAGGGAAAGGAAAGGAGGGATGGAGGACAAAGAATGGAGGAAAAAAGAAGGACTCTTTAGAAAGGGTTAAGCAATGACTTGGGGAGAGAAAAGAGAGGGAGGTATCTATCAATAAAAAGATGAAGATGAGAAGCAAAGGAACAAAGAGGAAAATAACAAGAAAAAAACAAGAGACAAAGAACAAAAAGAAAAGATGTTGGGCGAGAAAGATCAAAGAAGAGAACAGCAAGGAGGAAAAAACTAAGGGAAGCCAAGGTAGAAAGGGAAGAAAGGAGAAGAAAGAAAAAGACAAACAGAAAGAGACTGAGACTGAGAGACAAAAGGAAAGGGCAGGGGGAATCCTGGAGACTGGGGAGATAGAATGGAATGAAGAAAGGAGAGAAAGAGGAAAGACATCAGAATGCCAGAGAGAACTGAAAGGAGACAGGGAGAGAGGAGGAGGTGAGATGAGAAGAGGGAAATGGGAATGGCGAGGCAAAAGTTCAAGAGAAACAACGAGCATGAAGAGAAAGAATTTGAGAGGGAGGGAAAGTATAGATAATGGGTAGTGCTAAGGAGAAGGAAGTGGAAAGGGGTAACATTCATAGGAAAAAGAGGAGAACAAAAGAGAAAGGGTTGTGTCAGAAACAGGATACAGGAGCTTTGTCCACTAGTCATCTGATTCTGATCATGTCCGGGTCTTAGTTTTCTCAAATGCGAAACAAAACGCTTACTTCAATGATTGTGGTGACAATTAAATACAATAATGCATGTGAAGCACCCGAAACACTGTAATCCCCTAATGATTTTTTTATTTTGCATATTTATAGTTCCAGTGAAAACAAGGATGTGTTTACTCACCTTTACATAACCACCACCTAACACACACCCCGGCACAGAGCATGCATCTAATGTGTTCAAATGGATTGAACAAACACAATCAGAGATGGGAAGATACAGAACTCGTATGAATAGGGAAGGTGCTCACAGAAAAAGAAAAAAGGAATGTAAGCAAGAGAGAGACAAAGAAGCAAAGAAATAAGATTAAGAAGGAAAGAAATGGAAAAAGGAAGCCAATGCAGAGGAAGGAGAGAGAGGAAACAAAGAACGCTGGTGACAGCCAAGCAGCTCAGGTGAGCAGCTGCCACTCGGCAGTGAGACCTCTAGTTGCACGGACCTCGCAGGGTGGGAGCTGCCAGACGGACGTTTCTGGCTGAGACGTGGAGCTGCAATGAGGAATGGGGCCGGTGGCAACCCTGAGGAGGATCACAAGGATGTGTTGAGTGTTGAAGAGCTCATGACATCTGTCACCTTTTGAAATGTTTAAAAAAACCCTCTTGAGCCCAGCCTGACTTCAAGCCCACTCTAATTTCAGTACTTTGTTCTCAGGCCACAGACTCTGTGGGTCACAGCCCACGGACTCTGTGTGTCACGGCCCACGGACTCTGTGGGTCACGGCCCACCATCGTACAGCTGAGGCACTAAGATCTCAGCCCATCGCTACCTTCAGCAGATTGTAAAATACAAAGTTAGTGAGGGCTCAGCAATCATCCCATTGGATGAGGAAGTTTGCTTCAAGGTATAGTAGAAGCAGGCAGGATTGATTGATTTGTAGATGAATCAGCCAACTAGGTCCCTTGACTCCTAGAGGCACATGTAGACATTATCTTCTCCTGAGGAACCTCTTGGGAGTCTACTGCTTTGTGAACTCAATATATTGGGGACTCAGTGTATTCGACGAGTAGGTATCTGGGTAAATGGTGAATTGGCTAAACTACTTCATTAAAAGCAGTGAGTATGAAAAATGGTCAGAAAGTTTGGACAGAAAATTTGATGATCCTGTAACATCAGATGGGGAGAGACCATTCTGAGTGTAAGTGTTTATCATGTATCCTGGGGAGTGGGGGTGGGGTGGAACATGGAATAAAAATTAAAGAACTATTTCACTAATATCATTGAACGCAGGCATAGGCCTCATGGTCACGGGGCCCAGTGACCAAATATAACACACAAAGAAGAGGGGTGTTCTCCCTCATCAAATGCCATGGAGCTTTGGCACAATATCTCCACTGCATGGTGGCCACCAATCTCAGTTGGAGCTGTGCTACCCAGAAGAACAGCAGCAATGCTGAGTGGAACAATGTGGTGCCTAATGGGAGAGGACTGTTCCTGAGAAAACAGAGTAGTGTCCAGAAAAAAGCAAGTACAAAAAAGGGTCCAGCAAGGACGGTGTGCAGCAGAATTGAATGAAAAGAACGGGACCAGAAGGAGTGTCAGTAGGGCCTAAGGCTGGCAGCGGCCAGTAGATAGCAAATGCCCCACAGTGGAGTGCCAGGTCAGAAGCAAGAAGCCCACAGTTGCCCGAATAATGCCCAGAGGTGATTGTTGGGGAAGTGGTTCCTTTGTTAGGATGAGGAAGAACCTACTCTTTGGGAGACACAGCTGAGCCTAACATTCTCTAGTTCCCGTTCCTTGAGATCCACCCACACTCTGTGTTCATCAGGAGATAGCAGGCAACTTGCAACCATGAGGAAAAGGCCGAAAGCAAAGCAACCTTTTGGGAATAGAGAATTAGCTGTTTGTTAGGATGAAGAGACTATCAGGATTTGCCCCAAGCTTACATATAATCAAATTAAACTTCTGGTTGGAAATGGCAACAAGTAAAAGCAAAAAACACTTGCTTTTATTTCTACTTTCTTCCCACACCACATAAAAACAAAATAAAAAACTTTGTTAAATATGTAAATCCACAAGAACCGCAAGGACCAACAGGGAAGTGAGACTACAAATAACCAGGATAATTTAATACAATTTTGGGAAACAGAATTAGTTGGATGAGTATTAGAAAAAAAGTCGATCATAAGTAATCAGAAAACTGGAGGTGAAATGTCTGTAGGTAAAAGCAGGCACATCACTCACCTGAGGCCTCAGCATCACCTGGGAGCCTATTAGAAATGCAGGCTCTGGCCCCACCACGGACCTACCAGGTGAGAATCACTGGGGGTGGGGCCGGATATCTGCATTTCAGCAAGCTCCCCACGTGATTTTCATACTCCGAAGTTAGGAAAGGGCTGCAATTGGTAGGGTGTCCAAAACCAGTCTTGGGAATCGTAAGCATCTGGTACATCTGAGGACAGGGATTCAGTGTGAGGCCAAACCTCAGAAAAAAAAAAACTGGCTAAAACTCTGAAGAGAGGTTGGAACTCCAGTTTCTTTTTTTCATTTGAACAACCAGATCACCCTACTAACAGGAGGTTAACATCCGGAAGACAATGAAGCCAGTGGACTTGAAGCGGATGAACCAGAAATGGCTGAGATTAAGAATGAATCAGACTACTCAAAACAGAGTGTTAAGAACCTGCTTATTAACGTGGCTTCTTCTCCCACTTGGCTCCTGAAAATTAAATCAAGAGTACAATTACCACAGATTAAAATACATTTTTTAACCCAAGCAATGTAATATTTGAACATTAAAATGTCCAGTATAAAAAATAATTTCCCACAAGTAAGAACATGGATTTCCTGATTTAAGGGAGCCAGGAGAGGTGTGACATGATGGCTATAAAAGGAACCACAAGAAGACATTATTATGACATTTCGGAGCAGCGATAATGATGAAAAAATCCTAAAATTTCAGAGATTGATTGGAGAAAGAAGGTTACATACACAAGTTCAAGAATCAGGTAGAGATTGGATTTCTTGCAACATTATGAGAGAAAATTATTTCCAACCTACAAGTCTACACCCAGCCACCATTTTATTAAAATGAGAAAATGCTTCCTTTTTCCATTTCTTTCCTTCTTAATCTTATTTCTTTGCTTCTTTGTCTCTCTCTTGCTTACATTCCTTTTTTCTTTTTCTGTATTAAAAATCAAGATATTTTAATACATTATGTCTCAAAATATTTTTTTCCTCTCATGCGCTCATCCTTAGCAGACCACTAGAGGCGGTGTTACACTAAAATAAGAGAATAAATCAAGGAAGAGGCAGGTCTGAGCATGTAGAAAACAGAACCTGATGCCCAAGAAAGAGGAAGGGATTTAAGTTTGATGATGTGGGGAAACCCATTTCCCCGAAAAGCAGCCAAAGAAGGATTCTGCGAAACAGAAATCTGTTCATGACAAGCAAATTGCAAGACTTTTGTTCCAATGTCACAATCTAAAAGTCTATTTGTATGGTTTCATTTCCGGTGTTTCCAGGAGATAGAAAACACTGAAGTCCATTATTGGAAGAAGACTGGGGTACATCAAGTTCATTTCTGATGCCAGAGAATTTTCAGGTGGCTCACAAGTGAGATGGGAGCAAATGAGACTGAGATAACATGTATCACACAGGGAACAGGGCCTGGAAAAATTAGCCTTTGTCTATTTAGGCTATGAAGCTGGCTATGGCTAGAAGGGCTCATTATTAGGTCAAAGGTCAGGGAAGAGTCTCCATACCAGAAATTCAAATGGGAATATGCAGTAAAATAAATATCCGCCATTGGAAATTCCTCACTGGCCACATTTTCCCATATATTCTTCTCTATGTGAATCAAAGAAAAATCTCTAGCAAGTTCTCATGGCTGGAAGTGGGAAGCTGCAATTAACTAAACTTTAGCAAAAGAACAGTTAAGATTGAGAACCTCTGGTTTGAAGATGGGCGGGAGATTTCCATTTCTTCCTTTTCTTGGAAATCTACTTATAGCAACTAGCAGCATCAGAAGCAGAAATGCAAGTGCTTCCTTCAGAGAAACTAGGAGACTGGTGAAACCCGCGGTCACAAAACGAGAGGAAGTAGGAAGGGTTCGGGAGAGCGCTGGAAGTCCATGAGGGGTGCAGGAAGAAGTGGAAAGAACATGTCTGCGGCTTTAGACCTCAGAAGGAGATCATACAGTATACTTGCTACGGAAAGGAGCACACTCTGAAATGTAAAACCTGAATCTTTTGTTTGTAACCGAGGGGTATCGTGTTCAAACCATGGCAGGGTCTCTGGACCTGGTTTTGATGTGAAAAGTGGAGGAGGCAAGGGCAAGTTGGACAGACCAGACATCATCTCAGCCTATCCATGCGGCAGGGGGAAAAGAGAGGCTTACAGAGTGAAAAGCCCGATAGCTGCCTTTTCCCATTATTAGGGAGACCTAAAGACTATAAAAACTCATAGTTGAAACTCAGAATCAAAAGAAAATGTTATCTGCCTTAAAACATAGGTCTGGCGCCCCCTCTATATGAAGCCCCATAAATATCTGGTGTAGGAAAAAGTCACCTTTGTCAAAAAATGAGGTCACCAAAAGCAAACAATCTATACAAAGAGCTATAAAAACAAATGAGAAAAAGAAAAGAAAACAGATTATAAAGTGTATTTATCAGGGAAATGTTGCTCTGGACAACTTGAAAATTATGAATATTTCATCATGACATTTTTAAAATTAAAAGAGGATCTGATTGCAAAATTGAAAGGACCCATGATGTCCCAGGAAAAAGTCACACAGAGAAATACTGTAATAAAGCTACTGAACTTCAAAGACAAGGAATCCTTTGGAGAGCAATGACAAAGTATTAAGTCATTTACCAGAGAAAGAATAAAGCTGACCTCAGATTTCCCCAGAGCAAATTTCCATACCAGAAAATAGTGCAGCAATGCTGATAAAATACTCAAGAAGAGGAAATGTAACCAAGGAATATTTTAGTCACTCAAAATGTCATTCCACTATAAAGGCAAGAAATTAACACTAAAAATACCTGATGAGCTCTTCCTGTAGGAAATAATAGAAGACGAACTTTAGTCAATTGCAACAAAAACAACTAAACAGGATTGGCATTAAGATTGAACCTACTTGATTGTAGGACAAAGATTGAAGCAAATGCAGGCATTATGGTAAGAACACAAAATGTAATGTGGTATCCTGATGATATGGAAATGACATGTCTAACAGATTTGAGAAAAGACTTGGGAGAACAAGTGAGTACTAATGTACTTGCAGCAAGGGATCACTCAGCCTTTATAGCAAGGGGTCAAAAGATCCCATTGGAAGGTGATAAATCAAGTAAAAATAATGAAGGTTTATTTAGCAATACAATGGCAAATGCTAAAAAAAATAGCTACTAAAATTAGAATAGAGGGGTTAAAGGGAAGAAAAGAAAATATATTAATTTGCAACTGCTCACAGTGTGGAGTTAGTAAGTTCTGTTTAAACAGGTGCAGAACTAAAGATTTTATACTAAGTTATGGTTATAACGGTAATCCTTAGATCAAAATTAAGTACTTTCCAAAATATTAAAATAAATACACACTTAAACAACTATAAAACACATTCCACAGTAGATATTAATACACAGAAACATAAGATAAATAAGATGACAGAACTAAACTAAACATATCAGTGATAGCCAGTGGTATGCTGAAAACATATGTAACAACAGAACTCAGGAAAACAAAAGAAAAAAAGACGTTTTGCTGATGTCCATGGTGTGCACACCCCTGTACATGGCCAACTTCAAGTTACAAGTCCGGCATCACTGAACGTGAAGCTGGGAACTTGGGAGACAGTACACCTTGGCTCAAGGGCACCACCGTTCATAGCAATACATTTAAATGAGCGAAGGAGGAAACTTTCATATTGTATTACAAAGCAAAACCAACTTAGTACTATACTCAGGAGACCTTAATAACACAGTGGTTGAAAACTTTGAAAGTAAATTGGTGGGCAAGTGTATACTAGGCAAAGGCAAAGAAGTAGAGACAGGTGTCACTATCCACAGCATGTCACTATGAGATAACCTGACTTTGAAGAAGACAGTGCCCAATAAGATGTCTCAGAGAGTGCTTTATAGTGATAAAGCACACAAATAACAATAGAAGTAACCATTACGAATATGTATGTACCAAGCATCAATGTCATAAACAAAAATTGCAGGAGTTTTGTCGAGGAGAAACATTAAAAATGCATTAGTAAATAGAGATTCTATTACTCTCAGCCCAAGAAATTCCAAGTGAAAAAAATATTATAAATAAAGATATAGAAGACTAAGCAGCATACTAATTTACTGATATATTTTATATCAAATAACACTCTGGAAAACAGAAACAAAACAACTCATCTTTTTTCCAAGAAACCATTGAAGGGAAGAGTCATGAAAATTGAATATACGCTAGGCCACAAGAAAAAAATTTATATGGATAAATACTACAGACAACATTCTCTGAATAAAATTTATAAAGAATAAAAAACAAATATTTACAATAAAATTTGAAAACAAAATTCTCTTACTATCTGGATGTTTTAATTTTATAATGTTTAAACAATTCTTGAGTCAAATGAGAATTCTAAACTAAAATCGCAGCATATATCAAAACCAATACAATTATCAAATTTCATATCCCAATCCATGGATATAACCATGACGATGTGGAGAGGAAGTTGTATAGATTAGATTATCGCATTAATGAGCAAAAAAAAATTTAAATAACTAAGTGAGTATCTAACTTTAGAAGTTAGAAAAGGAACTATAAAAATAAATATAAATATAGTAAGGAATGAAATAATAAAATAAAAGGTAGATGTATTATAAATTCAAAATCAGAAAAAAAAGTCAGAATATTTTTAAGGTCCAAAAACTGGTTCTTTGTAGGGCAATAAAATAGATTTGCTTTTAATCTCATTTTTTAAAAAGGAAAATTACAATCACACAAACCGAGACATAACAGAGGAAGTCATCACAGACAGATGAACTTGACACATCAGAGACAACTCTGCTAAGCGTTGTGCAATTAAACTTGAAAACCTCAATAAAACACATAATGTTCTAATAAAAATTAACTTTACTAAAATATAACTCAACAGAATTAATCTACATTGAGCAGTTACCGCAGAACATATTTAAAATTTGTCAAAGACCTGTCTTCACCAAATGGGACTATTTCTGAACTTGAAAAAGCAGGTGGTCCCAGTGCTGCCTGTACTGTTTAGAGCACACAGAAGGACGGAGTTTATGTTCTGGAACTACTTCCTCCAAGGAAAGGTGCTATGAGGAAAAAAATTATAGAACAATCCCACTTATGAATGCAAACACAAATTATAAATAAAATATTAGCAAACAATGCAGTATATTAAAAGACTGATACAACATGATCATACATGGTTTATTCTAGGAAGGCAATATTAGTTCAATATCAGAAAATCTGATCATATAAGTTGACATATCAAATACTAACATATAAGTATATTATCATTTCCTTAGACACAAAAAAGTATTGGATAATATTGAATATCTGTCTGGATAAAATCTTATGAACTGTAAACTGTTGGTACATCATTAATATGATAAAATATATTTCTCTTGATCCCCAGAGCAGCATTTATGCTAAATGATGGCAGATTAGAAACATCTTCATTAAAACCAAGAATAAAATATAAATGTAAATCCCACACTCCTGGATAAAATTTCATTTTATATGCTGTACAAGTGTATACCAGGGTAACAATTGAAAGAAATACAATTTAAATATTTTCTTGGATTGTCTTGAGTAATTAAGTTTTTTGAAAAGAACCAACTACAGGGTGAGAGATATCCAAAAATAAACTTCAGTCAAACCAATTTTCATTACTATGCATGAAAGCATCCTGAATGATAATGCTTGATAATGAACATTTGCTGTTACCTATTTAAGAATTTAAGAGATTAAAAGATTATAGAGTATCTAAATCTAGTATGATGTTATATGTCAATTATATCTCAATTTAAAAAAGTTTTACATGGCTCATGTTGCTAAATAATTCCATATATATTCCTTTTAATGATTGCATAGAATAACATTCAAGGAAGGTACCTAAAATGTTAATACTTTTAGGATAAGGATATATAAGAATAAGCATATATATGTTCACTAGTATAAACAATGCTACATAGAACATTCCCCTCCTTTTGGATTTTTTATGCAGGATACGTTATGAAGCCAACTAGTTCAAAAATATCATCTTCTCCTACTGTCATACTTAGTTGCAAAAGTAGTATTAATTTTTCTATAACTGACATACTGTTTAATAGGATTTAATATAAAAATCTTTAACTAATTTTGTTGTTTCACTGAATTTGCATTTTTTTTCTTTTAAACAAAGTTTGAATAAGAAGATGATAGAGGTTTAATTGGTGCTAAAGCAGTTGTACATCATAGGAAGGAAGGAAGGAAGGAAGGAAGGAAGGAAGGAAGGAAGGAAGGAAGGAAGGAAAGAAAAAGAAAGAAAGAAAGAAAGAAAGAAAGAAAGAAAGAAAGAAAGAAAGAAAGAAAAAGGATCCTGACCTAACTCTTACACCTAATACAAAGTTAACTCAAAATGAGTCAAAACTTAAAATGTCAAAGATGAAACTATAAAACTTTTGGGAAAAATAGAAGAAAATCTTCAAGATCTAGGGCTAAGCAAAGAGTTCGTAGACTTAACATTAAGGGCACCACGTATAAAAGGAAAAATTGATAGATTGGACATCATCAAAGTTCAAAACATTTGTTCTGTGAAAGATGCTGTTAAGAAACCAAAAGTGCAAGCTACATGATGGGAAAAACATTTTCAAAACACACACTGACAAAGATTTAGTATTTAGAATATATAAAGAACTCGTAAAACTCAACAGTAAAATAGAGAGAAGTTGGTAAAAGGGCACAAACTTCCAGTTATACGACAAATAATGTCTGAGGATTTAATGTATTATGCGGTAGATATAACTGATAACAATATATTGCAGAAAGAAAGATTTTCAACATTTTTCATCTCATGGCACAGACAGCTAATTACTAAAATTCTGTGGCACACCAAAAAAATCTTATATTTTTGCCTGACAAAAAAATAATAATAGATATAACTTTGACTCAGGCACACCAAACAGCTATGGTCGTGTTGGCTGTCGTCATTTCCTTATTTGACAGTCTAAGGGAAAGGAAGTCAATGACCCTGACTGAATACTCAGGTATTGCGTGTTTTAAAAATTCCTGGGCACACGGGTTGAAAATGGCTGCAGTATTATATTATTAAACTTTACTAAGAGTGTAGAATTTAAATGTTCTCACCCCCCCCCAAAAAAGTAAAAATGTGATTGATTTGTTAATTAATTTGATGAAGGGCAACTTTCACAATGCTTGAGGGAGGACCCAAAAATTGCCCGGAATTTATTTATAAAAAATTGTGTATCTACTCTTACATGTTTAAACTTCACTCACCTTCCAAGTACTCTCCATTTGATACAATACACCTATGGAGACATTTTTCCACTGCTTAAAACAGTTTTTGAACTTGTCACCTTTGATGCCTTTCAATGCTTCTGCCCTTTTTTGTTTCACCTCTTTTACATCCACAAAACATTTCCCTTTGAGGACTTTTTCATCCAAGGAAACAAACAAACAAAAAAAGTCGCTTGGGGCAAGATAGGGTGAATAGGAAGGGTGGGGCATGGGGGGTCATACTGTTTTTGGCCTAAAACTGCTGAACACTCAGTGGTGTAGGTAGGTGCGCTCACAAATCACCCATCATGAAAAAGTCTTCAAAAAAAAAAAATCACGAAAGTCAAACGCAGCCTCTCACAACAATGCCAGCTGATACACTGATATAGATGAGTTCCTAGAACACTCACCCAGGAGGGAAGACTGTACTACAACAGGCCTGCCCTCCAAAAGATCATTCCATTTTTTTAAATTTATTTAAGATATGTGAGGTTAATCTATTTGTGATTCTCTAAAACAACCTCAGTCAATATTTGCTGTACAATGTAGGTAGATAAGATACCTGTTCCATCAGAGCCAGTGTAATTGGAAACATGTTAGATCTAATTTAAACTTCCATATACACTTACTTGGAAAGAAGATACACTGGAACCATCTCCAACTACAAATTTGTTTGAAACAGGTTGCAATGTACCGTTGCACTTACTACAAAAGTCAGCGAGAAGTAAAACGCTAATATGTAACAGAGATTTGCAATTCCTTTAAACTTAGAACTATAGATAGTGTATTAGAAGGGATCTTATTAATTTTGTCAATATTTTAAAATGGAATGAGTCATTTAACATTTCATTGCATAAGAAATCTGATGTGAGCCCCTGCCAGGTAGTTCAGTTGATCAGGGCGTCTGCCAATAGGACAAGGTTACGGGTTCCATCCCTGCTTGGGGCACATGCAAAACTCAACCAATGACTACATAAGTAAGTGGAAAAACAAATAGATGTTTTTTACCCTCTCTCCCTTCCTCTCTCTCTCTAAAAATCAGTAAATAAAACTTTTTTAAAAATATGATGTGAGAATGGCATGTTGCCTCAGGCAGGAAATTGAACAAATTATGAGCAAGAAACAGCTGGAAGTCAGTGTTGTTGGTCCTGGTCTCTGAGGGCCTGGCATTTGCTCTATTGGACGAGAAGGCGCCCCCTGGAGGCCTGTGCAGTCCCTCGCTGGTTGTCTCCAATCTTACCCGTTTATTCAACACAGGAGTGAGTATCAAGCCACGCTGAATGCGTCCTTGCCAAGCTTCAGATAGGCATGAGCAAGACAGAGAACTTCTGGGGAAAAACCTGGAGCCGGAAGAGAACCAAGAATGCGTCACACCCGCAATCAGCTGCTAGCCCTGGCCTCCTCAGAGGGGCGTGGTCGGGCGCGCTGCCGGAGGCGGGGCCTGTCGTCCCGGAAACCACCGTCCAGTCGCCCAGCGCTCCCAGGCCCCAGTTTTGGTTTAGCGGCTGCTATTGGACGCTCCCCATGCTTGCCACCCCGGGACACTAGTGGGGCCATGGGGTCTTAATGGTGCAGGGACACTGAGGTCCATGTGACAGCGTGGCCACCGCTAGGCCAAAGCTGGGGCAGTGACGAGTCTCCAGCCTCCCCCTGAGGCGCCGCCGCGAGTTTCAGGAACAATGGGTATATAGTTCGGGTGGGTTGCTCCCGGACCTGGTGGTGCCTCCGGTCCGGGTCCGGCAGGCCTACCGGCAGTCCCAGTCCCCCGCCCACCCTCTAATCTCCTACAGATCTGTGTCTCCCTAGTGGGAGAGAAGCAGAAATGAGGACAACCGCTGTGGAAAGTGGGTAAGGACAGTCCACAGAAGCAGCCCAAGTCTGCCAAACAGGGTCAGTGGCTAGAAACCATGCCACAGCTCAAACTCCCCCAGTAGTAGCTTCCAGAGGTCACTCATCGCCACCACCTGTTTCTGGCTTGGAGGAGGGAAAAGTTGACCATAACGTAGCCTGGACAGGATTCCTGCTCAGGCCCACAAGTCACCTTTGCTGGTGTCAGTCTGGTGTTGCCCAACTAAGGTCCACAGAAGCTTGACTTGATGAGTAACGGGATGTGAGTGACACTGATTAATTAGTGGTTTAATCAGCAAAGGCAAGCATCTTACCTACCTACTTCATCCGCTCACTGCCTCTGTCCAAGGGGCCCACACTGGCTCAAAATCTCTTTCTCAGTGAATTCCAGTACATATGAGTTTGGAGTCCACTTTAAGGTCCAGTTCCTCTATGACAGACCTCGGAACCTCACCACTTCCTTGCTTCCTCTGACTTAATTGCACTAACGGGGACCAGTTTCATGGAGGTCCGTCCTGTGCGAATCACAGGGCTCCATGCTCAGGAGGACGCTGTGCTCAGAGGGCGCTGTGCTGTGCTCGTTTTAATGCTCTGTGGGTGCAATTTGGAAGTTCTTAAGTTTTGAACAAAGGGCCTCATATTTTCATTTCTCACCGAGCCCAGCAAATTATGCACCTGGTACTGGCTCCAACTCTCTTTTCCCAAAGTCCTCTTTGATGACATTCAATTATTTTTTTTAATGTAGTTAAAAGGAATTCTTTCTTCTCTAGACCTCTCCATAACTACTAAGACATCAAGAGACAGAGGAAGGATGATGCCGATAACTGAGTTGTTGAAATCATTACATCTTTGTGATCCAGAGCTCACCCCCCAATTCCAACCCCATTATACTTCAGGGCCTTTGAAGAATGTGCAGAATGTGGAAGTGCCACATCTCTGAGGGCAACAATGTTTGGCTCTTTGCCGAAAGAGAGAGTCTGCGGGTGAGGACGCAGCTGGTCATGTATTAGTGAACGCT
>PVJI01028068.1:0-16942 GCA_004026765.1 Micronycteris hirsuta
TGAAAGACTACACCTCCACCAAACCAGCCCTACCAGACTTGCTAAAGGGACTGCTATAAGAAGAGAAAGAAAAAGAGTGAGAGAGGAACACAGGTACAAAGTGGGAAAAGTGAGTAAGTGCCTATCCATAATAACCTTAAATGTTAATGGATTAAATGCTCCAATTGAAACACACAGGGTGCCTGAATGGAAAAGAAAACATGACCCACAGCTATGCTGCCTGTAAGAGACCCACTCAGAAAAAAAGAACTACACAGACTGAAAGTGAAGGGTTGGAAAAAAATATTCCAAGAAAATGGACAGGGAAAATAAGCAGTGGTACCAATACTTATATAAGACAAATAGACTTCAAAACAAAGGCCATAACAAGAGACACAGAAGGATACTTCATAATACTGAAGAGAAGAATTTATCAAGAAGACATAAACATTATAAATATATATGTACCCAACATAGGAGCACCCAAATACATAAGGAAAATCTTGGAGGACTTTCAGAAAGATATAGACAACAACACACTTATACTAGGGGACTTAAAAATCCCATTTCAAAAAGGGCACACCTTCCAAACAAAATATCAAGAAGGATATTTGAGCAATGAACAATGTCCTACATTAAATGGAATTCACTGATATATATTTAGAATATTTCATCTCAAAGAAGCAAAATACACATACTTCTCAAGTGCACAGGGAAAATTCTTGAAGATAGACCACATTATAGGATACAAAACAAGTTCAACAAATTCAAGAGAATGGAAATCATATCAAGCATTTTCTCTGATCACAAGGGCCAAGATCTAGAAAACAACTTGAAAGAAAAAAACTCAAAAACACTCAAATTCATGGAGATAGTATAGCATGCTAATAAATAATGAATGGATTAATAATGAGATAAAGGAAGAAATCAAGAAGTTTCTGAAAATGAATGAAAAGGAACACACAACAGCCAAAACTTATGGGGGACACATCAAAGGCAATCCTGAGAGGGAAGTTCATAGCAATACAGGCCTACCAAAAAAAGAGAGAAACACTTCAAATAAACAACCTAACCTTACATCTATAAGAAATGGAGGAACAACAATAAACAAAGCACAGAGTGAGCAGAAGGAAGGTAATAACCAAGATCAGAGCAGAATTAAATGACATAGAGACTAAGGAACAATTCAAGAATCAATAAATCCAGGAGCTGGTTCTTTGAAAAGATAAACAAAGTTGACAAGCCTTTAAGCAGACTCATCAAGAAAAAAAAGGGAGAGGACCCAAATACATAAAGTCAGAAATGAAAGAGGAGGGATTACAATTGATACCACAGAACTACAAAGGATTATAAGAAATCACTACAAACAGTTATATGCTAAGAAATGTGAAAACCAAGATGAAATGGTCATATTCCTAGAAAAATATAATCCCCTTTAACTGAGTGAAGAAGAAGCAGAATTCTTGAACAGACCAATAACAGCTGGTGAGATTGAAGCAGTAATCAAAAAACTCCCACCACACAAAAGCTCTGGACTGGATGGTTTCACAGGAGAATTTTACAAAACCTTTAAGGAAGAGCTAACCCCTATCCTTCTCATACTATTCCAAAAAATCCAAGAAAATGGGAGACTACAAAATTATTTTCACAAAGCCAGCATCATCCTAATCCCAAAACCAGGTAAGGGCACAACAAAGAAAGAGAACTACAGGCCAATATCACTGATGAACATAGATGCTAAAATCCTCAACAACATTGCAGCAAACCACATCCAGCAATACGTTAAAAAGATCATACATCATGATCAAGTGGAATTTATGCCAGGAAGGTACAATATTCACAAATCAATAAATGTAATACACCACATAAAAAAAAGGAAAGATGAAAATCACGTGCACCTATCAATAGATTCAGAAAAAAAAAACATTGTAAAGGGTACAACATCCATTACTGCACCTGTTTATGATAAAAACACTGAGCAAAGTGGGAGTACAGGGAGCATACCTCCACATAATAAAGACCATACATGAGAAACCTACAGCCAACATCATACTCAAAGGGCAAAAACTAAAAGCTGTCCAATTAAAATCAGGAACAAGACAAGGATATCTGCTTTCACCACTTCTACTCAACATAGTATTGGAATTTCTAGCTACAGCGATCAGACAGGAAAGAATAATAAAAAGCATCCAAATTGGAAAGGAGGACATAAACTGTCACTGTTTGCAGATGACATGATAGTATATCTAGAAAACCCTATAGACTCTACCAAAAAACTACTCAACCTAATAGATGAATTGGGCAAAATGGAGGGATACAAAGTCAATATTCAGAAATCAAAGGCGCTTTTGTACACCAACAAGAAAATATCAGAAACAGAAATCAGGAAAAAAATCACATTTGATATAGCAACAAGAAAAATAAAGTACCTAGGAATTAACCTAACCAAGGAGGTAAAAGGCCTTTACTCAAAAAACTACACAACCCTGAAGAAAGAAATCAAGGAAGACACAAATAAATGGAAGCATTACCATGTTCATGAATTGGAAGAATTGACATCATCAAAATGTCTATATTACCCAAAGCAATTTATAGGTTCAATGCAATCCCTATGAAAATACCACTGACATATTTCACAGATATAGAACAAAAATTTCAAAAATTTACATGGAAGCATAAATGACCCCAAATAGGTGCAGCAATTTTTAGAAAGAACAGCAAAGTAGGAGGGAACACAACACCTGATGTCAAACTAAATTACAAGGCTACTATGATCAAAACAGTGTTGATCTGGCATAAGAACTGACACATAAATCAATGGACCAGAATAGAGAGCCGAGAAATCAATTCAAGTTTTATGGACAATTAATATTTGACAAAGGGGGCAGAGCATACAATGGAGTAAAAATAGCCTCTTCTACAAATGGTGTTGGGAGATCTGGACAGCTGCAGTCAAAAAATGAAACTTGACCACCAACTTACACCACATACAAAAATAAATTTAAGGTAGATAAAAGACTTAAATGTAAGTTGTGATATCATAAAAGTCCTAGAGAACATAGGCAGGAAAAGCTCATATATTCCATGCAACAATATTTTCACCAATATGTTCCCCAGAGCAAGAGACATAAGGGAAAGAATAAATGAATGAGACTTCATCAAAATAAAAAGCTCCTGGACAGATAAAGAAAACATCAGTAAAATGAAAAGGGCAACAAAACATATGGGAAAACACATTTGCCAACCATACATTGGACAGATCTCCAAAATTTATAAATAACTCATATGACTCAATACCAGGGAGAGAAACAATGCAATTAAAAAATTTGTTCACAGGACCTGAACAAATAGTTCCCCAAAGAGGACATACAGAGGGCCCATGGGCATATGAAAGGATGCTCAACATCACTAGCCATCAGAGAGATGCAAATTAAAACCACAAAGAGATACCACCTCACACCAGTCAGAATGGCCATCATAAACAAAGCACAGACAAGTGTTGGAGAGAATGCAGAGAAAAGGGAACCCTACTGCACTGTTGGTGGAAATGCAGAGTGGTGCAGCCACTGTGGAAATAGTATGGAATTTTCTCAATAAACTAAAAATTGAACTGCTTTTTGACCCAGCAATTCCACTGCTGGGAATACCCTGAAACAAAAATTCAAAGAACTTATGTACTCCAATGTTCATAGCAGTGTTATTTACAATAACCAAGTTCTGGAAACAGTCTAAGTGCCCATTAATAAATGAGTGGATCAAAAAACTGTGGTAAATTTACACAATGGAATACTACACAGCAGAAAGAAAGAAGGAGCTCCTACTCTTCAGGACAGCTTGGATGGAACTGGAGAGCATTATGCCAAGTGAAGTAAGCCAGGCAGTGAAAGACAAATACCATATGATCTCACCTATAAGTGGAACCTAAGTAACAAGACAAGGAAGCAAAATATAACCAGAGACAGTGAAATTAAGAACAAACTGATAGTAACCAGAGGGGAGGTGGGAAGGAAGCAATGGGGGGGAAAGGTGACATGGTCATCAATGAACGTGTATAAAGGACCCATGGACAAAGCCAAAGCGGGGTAGGATTGTGGGTGGGAAGTGGAGGCGGGTTGTGCAAGGGAAGGTGGTGGTGGGAAAATTGAGAAACTGTATTCAAACATTAATAAAAATGATTAAAAAATAAAATAAAGCAAAATAAATGTTGGTAAAGACAAAAAACATATGCGATATATATTTTGCACCTTTATATTTTGCATCTTTGTATTATTATAACAATGTTTCTCTCCTCTGAATGTTTTTTTTTTAATATTTTAATTATTTATTTTTAGAGAGAGGGGAAGGGAGGGAGAAAGAGAGGGAGAGAAACAGCAATGTATGGTTGCCTCTCACATGGCCCTCACTGGGGACCTGGCCCACAACCCAGGCATGTGCCCTGACTGGGAATTGAACCAGGACATTTTGGTTCCCAGCCCACGCTCAATCCACTGAGCTACACCAGCCAGGGCTCCTCTGAATGTTTTTATTTTAACTAAATAAGTTATGTTTTAAGTTTTTGAGCAGATAAAACAAACTTTAAAAATAAAACTAGTCGTGTCCTAAAAAAGAAAAAATGCCAGGCAATAAAAGACAAATACCATGATTTCACCTATTAGAGGAACCTAATGAACAAAACAAACAAATGAGCAAAATAGAGCCAGAAACATGGAAACAAGGAACAAATTGACAGTGAAGGGGAGGGGGCAGATAAGGGAATAAAAAAGGAGAAGGGTCTAGTTAAAAAACAAGTACAGATGACCTATGAACATGGACATGGACAATGGGGTGGGAATTGACTGTGGGAGTGGTGTGGGAGTGGGGCAATGGGTAAAAATTGGGACAACTATAATAGAAAAACAATAAAAAAAAGACATTTTCTGAATGATAGAGAATGAGGTAATGATGATGATGAAGAAGAGGTAAAGAGTAGTAAGCACTTCGAAGTATTTCAATGTATAAGGCAGTGTTCTAAGCATTTAATGTATTTTCATACCACTAACAATTTTCTCACTTAGGGTCTGTTATTGTCCCCATTTTTCAAATGAGGAAACTGAGGCTTTGAAAGACTAAGGTACTTGTCCAAGGTCATACAATTACTAAGTAGTAAAATTTGGGTTGAAATCCACATTTGTCAGGCTCCAAAGTCCAAGTGCTTTCTATTCTATCATATTTATCTCCAAAGAGGTTTAGTTACTTAAATTCCCTATTAAAAACCACCCTCATCTAGAGAGTAATATTACCACATGAATCCAGAGGAGAACACAGTGAGATTTTTTGAGACTAGCAAATTAGACTTCGCTCAGCCACTCAGTTTAGAAAGGCATAATGTCACAATGTATCAGTTGAGATGACTGGCTGCAATTAATAGACTGCCTAACAGTAAATTAGATTATAGGGATATTTAATTTTATTTCACATAACAAGAAGGCTAGAAGTGCATGATAATGATGGTACAGCAGCTCCATGACCCCTAAGTTTATAGCAATATTATTCACAGTGGCCAAGACATGGAAACAACCAAAGTGTTCTTTCATAGATGATTGGATAAAGATTTGGTACATATATATAATGGAATTCTACTCAGCCATAAAAAAAGATAAAGTTCTTCCATTTGCGACAACATGGATGGACCTTAAAATATCATGCTAAGCAACACATCAGACAGAAAAAGTTAAGAAGCATATGCTTTCTCTCATATATAGGATATAAAACTGAAAGCATCAAATGAACAAACAAGAAATACAAACAAAAACTCAGACACAGACAATGGTATGATTATCAGAGAGAAGAGAGTGGATAGCAAAGTGTAAAGCAGTCAAATATATGGAGATGGAAGATGATTTGTCTTTGAGTGGTATGCACACAATGCAACATATAGATCAGGTATCATATGTACACTTGAAACCTATATAATGTTATTAACTAATGTCACCCCAATAATACTATTTAATAAATAAAATGCAATGTCATCCAAAGAGTGACATTACCACATGGGTCCAGAGAATAATACAGTGAGGTCCTTCGAGACTAGCTAATTAGACTTCACTCAGCCACTCAATTTGGAAAAGCTTCATGTCACAGTATATTAGCTGAGATGGCTCTGGCTGCAGTTAGTAGACTACCTAACAGTAACTTAGATAATAGGGATATTTAATTTTTTTTCACATAACGAGAAGACTGGAAGTGGGTAGTAATAATGGTACAGCAGCTCCATCACACCAACGTGCAGGGTAGGCATTGCTGAAATTTTTTACCTTTCTCCTCATGCTCACTTAATGGCTACAGTAGCACCAAAAAAATTTCCTCACAGGACAAAAATTAAAGGAAAAAAAGAAGGAAAGAGGTTTCTTCTCAGAATCTTTACCTTTCTATGAGAGGCAAAATTTCCCCAGAAACATTCTAGAGATTTATCCCATGTAATTCATTGCTTAGAACAGTATCACCTAGACATCTTGAGCTGAAACGGTGACTGGATAAGTGAGCATCTGGACAGAGGAATGAGATTAGCATGGTAGACTTTGACAAATAAAGGTTAAATCCACAATACTACCTGGAGGAAATTTGGTGTTTGAGTAAGGTGGGTGACCAACCGAGTCTGCCCTACATGAGCTGCTGAGACTAATACAGTGGGAATGCAAAACTGAAATTATTTTATAAGTGATTTAAAGAAAAGTTGTGACTTTTCCAAGTTTGTATAGACAGGCTCAGGATGAGAGTTGAACCCAGCATCCTTTGGCTGTACCTGTGGTTTTTAAACTGAGTTCCTCAGGGTTTCTACATAAAATTCATTACCATATCATTTAAAACCTCTTTTGAGTATGTTATTTAAAAATATGATTTAAGTACACTACATGTGTAATTTTCTCATATATCAGAAATTAACATAATGCAATCATTACTAAACAAGCCATGCGAAGTCTACGCTGTCAGAGTTAACTCAGTTTTTATTGCTGTTGTTTTCTAAACTTTGAGTAAAGTATCTCCTGCCATCTCTATTCAATTATGAAGTTTCCTGGAATTCCTAGGTAAGCTATTAAAAACTATTTGTAATCATTTGTCCATGTTAATCTAGATATTTTTTAGTACTGGACAACACTATAAAATAGAGTGTACAGTGATGTAAGACTGCAGCACCTCCAATAAATTTGAAATAATCACTAATTTAAAATTGCCATGTATGTCAAACAGCTGCACTATTTTCACTAACTGACAATATCTCTCTGGCCCCTGCATACCTCTCCAGCCACTTTTCTCTGACTCTTCCTGCTCCACAAGCACCCGTTTCAATTCTAGGAACATTGTTTCTTGCCTCAGGGCTTTTGCGTATGCTATTTCTTCTAGCAAGCATTCCTTATTTAGCTAGATTCAGCTCATTCTTGCTGCCCCATTTAAATTGTATTTCTTTTTCTAACCTCCTAAAATAGGCTAGTACCATGGGTTTCACTGTTCCTTTGGTACATTCATTATTTTATAACTATTTGTTCCACAGTTCTCTTTCCTTTTAGGCTGCGAGTTGTCTAAGTGCAGCAACCATAGATAACCCATTCACAGTGAGGTCTTCAGTTCCTGAAGTAGTACTACCTCCATGGAAGTAAGTAATTATTGTTGAAAAAATAAATGTAATATTAAATACACTTGAATTTAGATATAATATTTATAAAGGAGAAATAAATTTTTCTGATTATTAAAGAAAACCTTATTAATTGAAAAATGACATACAAACACTGAAATAATACAGAGTACTAATTTTAAGTGCACAACTAGATGCATATTTTCATATGTATACATCAGATTAATCTTCATCTGGATAAATATAGAACACTTTTAGTACCCAATATGATTCTTTCATGATCATACCCACTCCTTGCTTCTCCGATCCCATAGGGAACAATTCTGGCTTCTATCTCCATAAGTTAGTTCTTGCCCATTCTGAAATTGTATATAAATAAAAATGATCTCAAATGTATATGTTTTTGCCTGGTTTCTTTCATTCAACATAGTATCTATAATATTTAGCCATGTTGTATGTTCCTATTTATTGTTCAATTGTATTCCATTGCATGACTATACTATGATGTAGTTATTCATTTTCTTATTGATGGATATTTGGTTTTCCTTTTCAATTTGGAGCTATAACAAAAGAAAAAAGTAATGATCACTTAGCTACAGATATTTTTGTAGTCATATGTTATTTTAAAAAAGAAAAACGTTCTGTTCCACTCTCTTCCATCATTAAAAAAACAGAAAACAAAAAATCTGGTGATGAGAAAAATGACAGTGTGAGAAATACCCTTGGTCCCTCCATTGAAGTTTCAACAATTTGAACAGCTATAACTCAATAAAGGATTCCCTGTTCAATGCACAAATATGCTTGAGAGATCCACACATGGAAATATTTAAAGATGGACAAATGGGAGCAAAAGGAGCAAGCGAGAAGAAAGAAGGGCTGAGAAGAGCCAAGGACGGAGTTCTGCAGCCAGGAGATCAGCAGGGCTCAGCCTGGAGAGAAGAATCACATTGCACATGATGCTGTCTTCAGCCAAAAGGAGAAAAATGAATCAGTGAGCATTCCTGAAGGAGTGTGTAGTATGAGCTGAAGCTGAGCCCAGAGACCTAGGAAGGGAGCAATCATGTTTGTCAGGAGGTTGGCATTCCAGGCAGAGACACAAAGCAAAGAAGTCCTGCTGCCCTGTAGCCTCTGAGAGCTTGCCTCCCGTTGCCTTTGGTGTGTGATTCCAGAGGACATTATTTGCAATCCCAAAACTAGTACTTCAGAATCACTTTTTCCCCTGAGCAAAGGATGCACCCTGTGACTGGTTTTGGGGCTGGGGCACAGGGAACCCCTGGGAGGTCTGAAGTTGCCATAACCAGGTGGGCAAAACAACAAAGAAGCTGGCTAGTTCTCCTAGCTAACCCCATCCCCAAGCATTGAAGCTAGACTGACAGCAGTGTCTGGATGCAGAGGAGAGTCCTGGGATTTTACAGAGCTAAAAACTTGTGATTTAGTGCCACCTACTGAGAAATAAGAGAAAGATCTCTATATACTAATTTGCTGGAGAAGTGCCATTCATACATAGATGCCTAGACAGAGAAGCTATGCATCAAATACCACGAATAATCAAGGTAAAGAGGCAACTTAGAGAGAAAATGAAAAATCTTCAAAAAACAAATTTAAACTCTTGCAAATATGTGATATAAATGACAGAAAAATTAAGATTGCAGCTCTGAAATACTCAACGGGATGCAAGAAAATACAAAAAGCAATTTAATGCACACAGAAAACAAAGCAAGTACTTTACCAAGGATATCAAAACTTTAGAAAATAAAAAAAAACAGAAATTCTAAAGATGAAGAACTTAATAAAGTAGATCAAGAATAAACATAGGAAATGGAGCAGACCAAATGGTGGAAAGGGTTACTGATATCAAAGATACAAATTTAGAAATAACAGATATGGAAGAAGAAGGAGAATTGAGCATAAAAAAGAGCTTTATGAGAATTATCAGATTATTCATTTTTCTCTGGTGCACATGGATCATTCTCAAGAAGAGACTACACTTTGGGTCACAAAATTAGCCTCAACAAACACAAGAAGATTGAAATTTTACCAAGCATATTCTCTGGCCACAGTGCTTTGAAATTAAAAAGCTACTTCAAAAAGGAAGTAAAAAACCCACAAGTATGTTGAGATTAAGTAACATACTACTAATAAGTGATTAGGTTAATGAAGAAATAAAAAGTGATGTGAAAAGACATAAAGAGATGAATGAAAATGACAATATGATATGTCAAAAATTCTGGGATGCAGCAAAAGTAGTAATAAGAGGGAATTTAATTTCATTACAGGCCAACCACAAGAAACAAGAAAAGTCCCATGTAAATGACCTAACATTATATCATCAAGAACTAGTAAAAGAAAAACAAAAGCAACCCAAACTCAGCAGAAGGAAGGATATAATTAAAATTACAGCAGAATTGAACAAAATAAAACAAGACTATACAAAAAATTAATAAAACAAAGAGCTGGTTCCTCGAAAAGATTACTAAAATTGAAAACCCTCTGGCTACACTCCCTAAAGAAAACAGAAAAAAATTGCTCATATAAACAAAATGAGACATGAAAGAGGAGAAGTTAACACAGTCATAACAGATTTACAAAAGATATACTAGACTAATATGGAAGATTATATTCCACAAAAGTTCAAAACCTAGAAGAAATGGATGAGTTCCTATAAATATATAACCTTCCTCTACTGAATCACAAAGAATCTAAATAGACTGATAAACAGTGAGAAAATGGAAAAAAATCATCAAAAACTTCCCCCAAAATAAAAGTCCAGGACCAAATGGCTCCACTAGTAAATTCTACTAAACATTCAAAGAAGATTTGATACTTAGGTGGAACCTGAGTCCACTTGCTTGTGCCCCCAGCATGGATTTTAGGCTGATATTCCAACAAATGACATTAACAATTAATGGAATCTCACCTGATGTGAATTTTTAAAGGCAAGGAGTACAGAGAAAGCTTTGTACCATCCGTTAAGAAATTTTATAAGTTGAAGGGAAAATACCCTGCATGAGGTGCTTGTAGCAGAGGAGAGAACAGAGGAGAGAAAATGCAGAGTAGTAGCTCCTGCCCCTCCCAGAGCGGGTGTCCTGGTCCTGCACAGGGAACCCCCAACCTTAATTAGGAGAGGCTTGGGAGGATATACAGAGTCTAGGAGACTCAGGCCATGCACACACACAGCAAGCAGCACATCCACCATCCGGAGAGTTACAGAGAGAAACCCTGTCTAAAACTGTCAGAGGTACTGGCAGGTGTGGTTAACGCCAACTGAGAGAAACTTTGTACTTTTGGGGGAGGTAGAGTGCATGGAGAACCAGTCCCCCAGGGCTTGGTGCTACAGTGTGGGGACCACATAGAAACTCTTTTAAAAGAAGAGCTGAGGTGAACTCAAGACTCTGCAGGGACCCTATGCTTGTGCATATGCTGAGCTGCTCTGCCAGCAAAGAAATCAGAGTGAAATTGTCATGCTGAAGGGGCTGTGGGCCCTAACCCAGCACAGCTAGCAAGCAGAGATAGTGCAGAGTGGAGAGTTCAGGCCTGAGTTTCCTGTGAGAGTGGAAGGCTGGGTACTGAATGGCCAGGAGCTGAATGCTTGATTTCGTTGCAGCCAGACAGGTCCCTTCATGGATAGGCATGCCCAACTCCCACCTGTGGGATTACAGGCTCTGCATATCAGTGAGGCCAGTGTCAGAACCCCTCTGCTTGGCACATATCCACAAGAGAAAGAAGGAAAATCTCTGAAAGTGCCCTTTCTGAGTGTCTATCAGACACTATGAGCTATGGTGTTCCTTGGGCCCTGATCCACTGAAACCAGCAGAGCAAAGAATTTAGAGACAGGGGCAATGAGGGGTGTTCAGGGCCTTGCTCATCCTAGGCTCTTAGACGAAGATGCTGCCTGCACCAACCAGGAGAGAGCTGTTCCTTTTACACAGATTGGCCCCTCACAGAAAATGGACAGCTAATTCACCAGAAACCGTACATCATTGGAAATAACCTGGGACAGAAAAAGTCGTGTGGTGAGGGTATGAGGAAACACTCCCATCATCTTTCCTGAAGACTGAACAGAGTGCCCCAGGGGTGACTCTGGGACTCCACCCTTCCCTTTGCAGCAGAGACCCCCTCTGGAGGCAGGTGGCGGTGGTACCAGTAGTGTTCTCTGGTCATTAGATGAACCACTCCTGGGTCTTGTGCTGATGGAAAGCTGACAGGGCACAACAATAGGAACCAGCCAAGCCTGAAGGAGCCACTGTCTATGGATTGCTTGTAGTATGGATCAGGCTGCCTAGGGCCAGATTAGGACACCATCTGACATTACCAGGGGTAGAACGAGAAAGAGAAGACAGTGGCAAACACTAGACTGTGCTGAGACAAATTGCACCATAGTCTTCTTCGTTATTTGCACTATTTTTTCTCCTGCATAGATTTTTAACATTATTTTCCTTTTCTTCAAGTTTGTTTCTATTATTTCATTATTTTTATCTTAGTTTATTTCAAATCTCATACTTTACTACTCCCTTCTTTTGCTCCATTTTACCTTCTGCCTTCCTCTTCTTATTTTTGTTTTCAATTTTATTTTTCTCTTGCTGTGATTTGTTTCTATTCTGAACTCTTATGATTTTTCCTCCCTGCAGCCTCTCATAACCATTTTTCTTTAGTTATCTAGACATTCTAGATGTTATATTCTAGACATTAGTCATCTCACATTCTTTTTCTATTCTTAAAATGCTGTTATTTTCTCTCCATCTTCAGCAATCTTTGCTCTTTGGTTGTTGATATGGTGGTGGTTGTTGCATTCCTTCTATTTTATTCCTAGATGTTCACTATTTTTGTATTTCAAATCTCAAATTTTACCATTCCCCTCTCCTACTTCATTTTGTCTCCCTGCTGTCCTTTCTTTTTTTCATTTCAAATTTTACTTTTTCCCTCTCTTAGCCTGGCTTTCATTCCTGACCCATTATTTCCTCTCCCTCTATCCTATCAAAATCACTTCTCTTTCCTTTAGAACAGGGGCGTCAAACTCATTTTCACTGGGGGCCACATCATCCTTGCAGTTGCCTTCAAAGAGCCAAATGTAATTTCAACTCCTTAACAGTCAAGGAGTAGTTACATTTATACAGTCTTCAAGTTATTTTGGTCCTTTGAAGGCAAACGTGAGGCTGATGTGACCCCCAGTGAAAATGAGTTTGACACCCCTACTTTAGAAATTTCATAAGTATCTTTGTTTCTTTTTCCTTATTCTTTCTTTTTCTCCTGCATTAATCTTTGCTCATTTATCATTGATGTTACTGTGTTGGATTTTTCTTCAGTTTGGTCCTTATTTTTGTCAATATTCTTTTTAATTTTTTAAAACCATACATTATATTCTTCCCTTTGCTTACTTCATTTTGCCTTCTTCCCTACCTTTTTTATTTATGATGTAAATTTTCTTTTCTTTCTTTCTTCACTTTGTTTCTATTCCCTACTCTTATTATTTGTCCTCTCTTGGCCCTCTCAAAATCATTTGTCTTTCAGTTAGTCAATTTTTATTTGTTCTTCTTTTTTTATAATAGTCTTAATTTCTTTACACCTTTATTAATATTTGCTCATTTGTTGTTGATAGTGTGGTTGTGGGTGTGGGTTCAATTTGTGGGTGTGGGTTTTGCTACATGGGTTGTCTTGGTTTGTTCTGGCAAAATTCCTAGCATTAAATCTAACAAAAATGTCCATCCTCTACAGAGAAAGCCACGGAATATTACTGAATTAAAAGAAATCTAAATTAATTTTATTTTCTCCCAAGCTGATATATAAATGCAACTTAGTTTCAATAAAAATCCTAGCATTTTTTGTGTGCTAACTAGGTGGTTTTACAATTTATATGGAATTGGGGAAGGCCTAATATAAATAACACAATTATGAATAACAAAAATAATAAACTTAGAAACCCCATAATACCAAAAATCTAGACTTAACAAGCTGTAATAATGAGAGCAGTATTTTAGAGGTACAATGCAGATAAATTGACCATAAAAAAAATTATAGACTCCAAGAATAGATCTATCCAAATATAGTCACTGATTCATATGCTGCAATGCAGTGAAAGAGTAGTCTTTTCAATAAATTATACTAGGTCATTCATATTCCATAGGGAGAAAAGATGAATCTTGATTCCTCCCTAACTCACATCATAGCCAAGAATTAGAGATGAATTTCATAGCTCTAAATTTAAAAAATGAAACAATGACAAATATGTTCTCACGTATAAGTGGAACCTAATCAACAAAACAAAAAAATGAGCAAAATACAACCAGAGATTTGGAAATAAAGAACAAACTGACAGTGACCAAGAGGGGAGAGGAGGTGGGAGACAATGGGGAAAAGGGGGGAAAGGGCAAGCAAAGGAACAAGAATAGAGGACTCATGGGTATGGACAATGGGGGGGATTGACTGTGGGAATGGGTGGGATGGGGCAAAGATGAGCAATGGGATAAAGGGTGGAACAAATGTAACTGACCAACAATAAATTTAAAAAAACAAAAACAAAAAATAGGGGACTTGGGGGAAAGATGGCGGCGGAGTAAGAGGGAGCGGGATCGGCTTCCTCCAGCCCACTGGTGGGATATCTGGCTTATTGTCTGAGGAGCGGAGCGATCGTCCAGCTTTATTCCAGGAAGACTGGCGACCAGGATTGCGCATAAAACTGAAAGATCAGCCGGTAGGGAGTCTGCTTCGGAGGGAAGGGACTCGCGGGGAACCGGGAGGTCTTTGGATCCAGTCGCAGCAGCTTCCCAGATTGATCCAGGATCCGTGGGAGGGAGCTGGATTGGGGTGTGAGAGTTGTCAAAACAGGGGCACGCGTCTGTTGGGAGAGCCTTGGTCCCCAGCAGTCCGGAGGTCGGTGTGTACGTCGGGACTGGTCTCCAGAGGCAGGCTATCCCAGTGGGAGGAATTTGAGATTGAACTGAATGTGAGACCGAGGCCCGGAACTCCGGGACCAGGCACGCACCTGGCGAAGCCAGTCAGGGGCGGCTGAGGGTGGTGCCCGACCAGGCGCCCAGGCCTGCAGCTTGCAAGCCCTGAATCCGGAGATAAAAGCGGTCAACAAATATAAGGGTGCGGAGCTCATTCTGGGAAGGCTGAGACACAACCCAGCCACTGTGATCGGAGACCTGCGGTGCAGACTCCCTCTGTGGGAGAAAAACATGGAACCCCACTGAAGGGAGAAACAGACCTCACAAACTCTGACTTAGGGTGGGATCAGACAGCCCAGAGGAGGTGCTGTGAATTCCTGGTGACTTGGCTGGAGGCAGGACAGCAGCTAAGAGTGCAGCCCAGGAAGAAAGCAGGGGAAGTCTGATAACTTCCCAGCCTGTCGCAGCCCTGACCAGACGCTGTTGAAGCCAGCCAACAGAAGTCTTTTTTCTCTTTTTTTTTCTTCTTTCGTTTTCTCTTTGTTTTCTTGTTTGTTTTTCCCACCCTTCTTCCTATCTGTCCTTCTATATTTTTTTAACTCCTTCTACCATCCCTTCATATGGTATTCCTAGTTTTCTCTTCTTTTTATCTCATATTTTTTATTATATTTTATTTTATGTTATTTGAGTAGTATTTGTTCTTTTTCTTTCTTTTTCCTTTTCTTCTGCTTTCTTTTCCTTCTTTTTCTCCCTTCCCCTCTCTTCTTTATCCACAGGTGAGACATTAAAACCTGGAATTGTGAAGAGAATAGAGTGGGACCCAGACAAGAGTCAGCACAAAAAACAGAGACACTGACACAAAATTAACTTCGCTGCTCCAGAGAACTTGACAGATCAATTTAAGAATCATAGGCAAGCAAGAAGAATCCCACAAACAATGGGAAGACAAAGAAACAATCCCCAAATGAAAGGAAAGGAGTAAGCCCCAGAAAGAATGATAAATGAAACAGAGGCAAGAGAACTATCAGATATTGAGTTCAAAGCATATGTTATCAGGCAGCTCAAGAAACTCGAGAAGCTTGATGAACTCACAGAAAACTACCAGAAACTACAGGGAAACTATAATGAACTCACTGAAAACTATGTCAACATGAAAAAAGAAATAGAAACTATTCACAAGGGCCAAGAGGAAATGAAGAAAACAATATCTGAACTGAAGAACACAATAGAAGGAATGAAAAGCAGACTCGATGAAGCAGAGGACCGGATCAGCGAGGTGGAGGACAAGGTTGAAAAAAGCAACCAGAAAGAGCAAGAACAGGAAAAGAGGCTCAAAAAGAATGAAGAGGTATTAAGGGAAATGCAGGACAACATGAAACGTAACAATATTCGCATTATAGGGATACCAGAAGGAGAGGAAGAGCAGCAAGGGATTGAAAACCTGTTCGAAAAAGTAATGATGGAAAACTTCCCTAATCTGATGAGAGAAAAAGCCACACAAATCCAGGAAATACAGAGAGTCCCAATCAAAAGAAACCCTAACAGCCCCACTTCAAGACACATCATCATTAAAATGGCAAAATTCCAAAACAAAGAGAGAATCCTAAAGGCAGCAAAGCAGAAGCAGGAAGTAACATACAAGGGAACCCCAATAACGTTAGCAGCTGACTTCTCAATGGAAACGCTCCAAGCCAGAAGGGAATGGCAATAAATATTCCAAGTAATGAGAACCAGAGGCCTGCAACCAAGACTACTCTACCCAGCAAAGCTCTCAATCAAGATAGATGGCCAAACAAGGAGCTTCCCAGACAAAATAGACCTCCACCAAACCAGCTCTGCAAGAGATCCTAAAGGGACTGATTTAAGGAAAGGAAGGGAAAGAGAGAGAGTGAGGAACACAGGTACAAAAAAAATGGCAATGAATAAGTACTAATCAATAATAACCTTAAACATAAATGGATTAAATGCTCCAATTAAAAGACATAGAATAGCGGAATAAATAAGAAAGCACGACCCACACATATGCTGCCTACAAGAGACCCACCTCAGGACAAAAGACTTACACAGACTGAAAGTGAAGGGCTGGAAACAAGTTTTCCAAGCAAACGGACAAGAAAAAAGAGCTGGGGTAGCAATGCTCATATCAGACAAAATAGACTTCCTAAAAAGGGCCATCAAGAGAGATCCAGAAGGACACTTTATAATACTCAAGGGAAGAATCCACCAAGAAGACATAAACATTGTAAATATATATGCACCCAACACAGGAGTACCCAAATACATAAAGAAAATCTTGGAGGACTTCAAGAAGGACATTGATGGCAACACAATTATAGTAGGGGACTTCAACACCCCACTGTCAAAAATGGACAGATCCTCCAAACAAAATATCAGCAAAGACATTGTGGCACTGAACAATGCCCTAGAAGAAATGGACTTAATTGATATATATAGGGCCCTTCACCCCAAA
>PVJI01028070.1:0-16939 GCA_004026765.1 Micronycteris hirsuta
GCAACTGTTAGAATGGCTATTATGAAAAAGATAAGAAATAACAAGGAAGTGGAGAAAAGGGACCCCTATGCACGGTTTGGTTGGAAAGGTGGACTTGTGCAGCCACTATAAAAAACAGTATAGAGGTTCCTCAGGAACTTAAAATTAGAAGTTCCATAAGATGCAGCTGTTCTACTTCTGGGTATATGAGGTCTGTCCAGAAAGTATCCAGCCATATAACGTGAAAAATAGAGACATTTATTGAAGAAGATCCAAGAAACATTGTACATAGGACAATGATGCCTCAGTCCCCTTCAAAGTAGGCACCATGGGACCTCACATAGTTCTCTAGTTGCCATCAGCTGCCCCGTCATCTTTTCTGAAATCTCTTCCCTTTCAAAGGTGATTTTAGTTTTGGGAAAAGCCAGAAGTCACAGGGCACCAAATCTGGGCACCCCCGAGCTGTAGGGGGCTGAGTCACCTGGGTGATTTGATGTTCCTCCAAAAAACTCTGTAGGAGACGTGACACATGAGCAGGCACATTGTGTAAAGCTGTAAATCACCAGTGGCCCATAGCTGAGGCCTTCTGAATCACCCGAATAGTTTCTGCAGAGGAATGTTCAAGCTTAATGCAAAATCTGATACAGATTCGTTGCTCTACTTGCTCAGTCATTTTGAATATGATGACCACACAGTACACATGCTCACTCAATGGCATCTGCCGCCCCCACTGGCTGGGACAGTGAAGTTGTCATTGTTCACGCATGTGCATTCCAGCCCCCTCTCCTTGGCTGCCAGGCTTCATGGGTGTTGCACAAACCTTTCTTGGTATATTAACAGTGGTTGGACTTTTTCTGGGCAGACCTTATATATCCAAAAGAAATGAAAACACGGTATTAAAGAGATATCTGGACTCCTGTGATTGTCGCAGCATTATTTATAATAGCCAAGATAGATGTGCTGTGTGTGTTTGTATAAGACATATATATGATATATATAATAGAGTATTTTTCAGCCATTAGGAAGAAGGAAATCTTGCTGTTTATGACAACACGGATGGACCTTGGCATGAAATAAGTCAGACAAAGAAAGACAAATACTGTATGATCTTACTGGCATGTGGAATGTAAAAAGAGTTGAACTCATCAAAACAGAGTAGAATGTGGTTGCCAGGGCCTGGGGGAGGGGTTGTGAGGGAAATGGGGAGGTGTTGGCCAAAGGGTGCACCTCCCAACGTGAGATGAATGAGTTCTGGGGGCCCAGTGCGCAGCGTGGTGACACAGTTAACAGTACTGTACTGTATTATGTATTTAAAAGTTGCCAAGACAGTAGATATTGAAGTGTTTTTGCCACACACACGCATGCAGAATGGTGATTATGTGAGGTAATGGAGGTGTTAAGCCTTCTGTGGTAATCATTTCACCATTTGATGGTGTATCAAATCATCATGTTGTACATCTTACTTACACAATGCTGTATGTCAATCATATCTCAGTAAAGCTGGGAAGATAAAAAATAGTAAAAGACAAAACACCATACAACAGTATAGCTCTATTAGAAAATAACAGGCAGTTAAAGAATGAGAGATTTCTCTGTGGTGACACGGGAGGCCCATGATACAGAATAATGAGCAAGTGTAATAAGTGTTCTCATTTTTGTTCATGTTTTTTTAAAAACTTATCAATGCAGTTTACCAAAGTATCAATAGTAGTTCCACTAGAGGAAAGGTGGAGACTTGGGGTTACAGGGGGCTTTCACTTTAGATATTTTGGTATTGTTTAATTTTTTTCACAGATTATTTCCTTTGTATATATCTTTATTTTTTTTAAAAAATATTGTATTTATTTCTTTTTAGAGCAAGGGGAAGGGAAGGAGAAAGAGAAGGAGAGAAACATCAATGTGTGGTTGCCTCTTGCGTACCGTCTTCCAGGGACCTGACCTACAACTCAGGCATGTGCCCTGACTGGGAATGGAACCTGCGACCCTCTGGTTTACAGGCTGGTACCCAATCCACTGAGCCACACCAGCCAGGGCTCCTCTGTATATATCTTTAAACATTAAAACTAAATGTTCTAGTAGGAGGTAAAAACACAAAACATCTAATTATAAAAAGTATGCAACCGTCAGGAAACTTAGTGTTATGCTAATCAGTAGGCCCTGTTTAGTTCTTAAATAAATCTGACAAGCAGATGCTGTAGTGGCTCAGAAGAGGGCGAGGTCACTTCAGGTTGGGTCGTTCATGGACATAACCAGAAATGAGAGGCTCATGGTTTGCTCATTCATTTACTTTCATCCTTGAACCGTTGATGTAAATAGTAAGTCTGGGCTTTCTATTTTGGGGTGGGGGACATGTCGTCCTAAATGGAACACAGAGATATGTACACATGGAGCTTTGGTTTATTGTGTTGATTCTGTAGTGTACAGAAGGTACCAGAATAAACCAAAAATGTATTATTAACTCGTCTGGAAAGCAAGGATGTATAATATCTCTCTGTTTTCCACTTGTATCTGGGATGGTTCCCCGAAGAGAGACAGAGGAGTGTGTGTGTCTTTTTCCCCAGGCCGCAGGCAGGCGGTGAGAGGCGCAGCCCAGCCCGCAGTCTGTGTGCAGACTGGCCAGGAGGCAGGGCCTTTTCTCTTTGGCATCACAGGGCGCCTCTGTCCACAAGACGCTTGTGGACAGCCTTGTGCGTTGTGTGGGCTCAGTCAGCAGCAGCCATATTCAAGCTGCACTTTGATTCTTTGCAGGAAAACTGGCATTTGGACAAATGAATCTTACATGGATTTGTTAGTGTAGAGCCCAGTGACCTATTTTAGCTGTTACTGTATGATTTTGTCGTCCTTAAAGGCTGTTATTTATTATTGATGCTCTCTCTTTGGGCTTTTATTTTATTTGCTTTTTTAGATTTTATTTTTAGAGAGAGGGAGAGAGAAAGAGAGGGAGAGAAACATCAGTGTGTGGTTGCCTCTCATGTGCCCCTCCACTGGGGACCTGGCCTGCAACCCAGGCATATGCCTTGACTGGGAATCGAACCAGTGACCCTTTGGTTCGCAGGCTGGTACTCAGTCCATTGAGCCACACCAGCCAGGGTTATACCTTTGCCTTAGCATTTAGCTGTGAAGCCAGTCATTAGTCTGAGAAGATACAGTGACCTTATTTGAGTATCCGTGTTTGTGTCAGCTTTCAAATCTCAATTTTTTTCTTTATGTTCTCATGATTAAGAAGGCTAGAGGTGCAGACTATAGATTTCTTGTCCACCTTGAAACTTTAAACATTCTGGAAGATATTAGTTTAATTCGTTTTTAAAAAGAAATAGGGACACACTTCAACAAAATTATCCTTTTGTTCAGTAAAATGAACAAAAAATAAGTTTGGTGTGTTTTAAGCTTTAAAAATCCTGTCCCAGTGCCCAGCAAATACATGTCTTATGTCTTTAACTTCTTGCCTTTGAGGGAATGTATAACAACCTTTGGGCAGAGGGAGACAGAATTGGTTGTGTAAGCATGGGGGAAGTGGGGCTGGGACTCCGTGCCTTCAGACCCCCGGGGCATCCTTGTCATGGTTTGAGCATGTATTTCACTGCACTGGGTGGATTCTAGGATTTTGAAAATACATGTTTCTCACCCAATTTGGTGCTCCTTTATGATACTGTATTGTGTAATACAGAGACTTTTCAAGGGTGCTTTAACATAAGCAGTTCTCATGGATGCATTGACTTCAAAGCTAAGTCCCGTGTGAGATACAGTTCCACTGTACTTTCCACCCAATATATATGTGTGGGATGGATCAGTCATCACTGGACTCATTGTTAAAAAAAGAAAGTACCCTATTTTTGGACTATAAGACGCACCTTTCCCCCCCAAATTTGGGAGGAAAATGGGGGTGCATCTTATAGTCCGAATGTAGCTTACCTGGCTCGCATTGGTGAAATATTATGTTATTTATATTATTAAATATTTTACCACATTTTTTGCCTCAAAATTTTTTTTCCTATTTTCCTTCTCTAAAACCTAGGTGTGTCTTATGGTCCAAAAAATATAGTATTTTCTCATCTTTATAATTTCTTACATTGGAAATCTTTTGCAAAATATATTGTTCTTATGAAAAGTTTATTGATAGTGCATTTGTTATTCTCTATGCACTCTTTGAGAATTTTTTA
Organism: Micronycteris hirsuta; assembly: GCA_004026765.1. Classification (NCBI taxonomy): domain Eukaryota; kingdom Metazoa; phylum Chordata; class Mammalia; order Chiroptera; family Phyllostomidae; genus Micronycteris; species Micronycteris hirsuta. The sequence continues at coordinate 4,140 of PVJI01028070.1, forward strand.
TTTCATTTGTTAAAGTAGCTTACCCAGTTTGCATTTATAGTTTCCTTACATTAGTTTTATAATATTGGAGTACAATTTCTCTTCATCTCTCTACAAGAGTTATAGATTATTTCCCGTAACTTAATTGAAACTGGTATACAGGCAGACCCTGGAGATAATTGTGGGCTTGGTTCCAGACCACCTCAATACAATGAATATTGCAGTGAAGCAAGTTGTTATTTTTTGTCTGCCTTCATTTTATAAAAGACACAACCTCTGTGAAGCACAATAAAGCAAAGTGCAGTAAAACAGAGTATGCTTTCACATGTCTAATGATGCAATGTCAATCTGTTGGTGAGGTGTATTTATATAGGCTGCCATCCCTCATATGTTAGCTGGAGATGGGTGTGAAGTTTTATCAGAGAAGGAACCCCAGGAGCAATGCTGTCCTATCATTTGTCATGGGATTAATGGACTAGAGATTTCTTTTAAGAAAATATGCCTTGCCTGGCTGGTGTAGCTCAGTGGATTGAGTGTGGGCTGGGAACCAAAGGGTCCCGGTGAAATTCCCAGTCGGGGCACATGCCTGGGTTGCAGGCCAGGTCCCCAGTGAGGACCATGTGAGAGGCAACCATACATTGCTGTTTCTCTCCCTGTCTCCCTCCCTTCCCCTCTCTAAAAATAAATAAAAAAAATCTTTAAAAAAAATTAAAAAAAAAGAGAAAATACGCCTCTATAGTAGTTAGCAGACCGTGAATAGCTTATTATTATTAAGCTTGTCACTTCTAAGACTGATTCATAATGTAATACGTGGAGCCATCCTTAGAGTGAAAATACTTTACCAAATGTATCCTTGTTTGGTTGTTTTCAAAGTGAATTAGCAGAGTTGCATAAAACATTGGTTTTTCACTAAAGCAGCGTTTTCCCCCTTTGCACTGTTAGCATTTGGGGCTGGATAATTCTTTGGTATGGGGGCTGTCCTATCCATTGTGGGATGTTTGGCAACATTGCCTGGCCTCTACCTGCTAGAAGCCATAGCGCCCCCCAGAGTGTCTACAGACAGTGCCGTTCATCCCCTCGGGGCAGAATCCGCCTGGGTGAGGACCACTGCTTGAAGGTATTCTTTGGCAAGTGCAAACACATGGTTTCTGGTGGTGGCATTTACTGACTAGATCTAACCAGGGGCAGCCAAGCTGTGAAATATTTTGAAAACATATGAATAAATATGGAACTAATCTTTAGGTGTCCCATTGCAACTTTTAAAGTGCTTTATATATGCTGTCCCATTTGAAACTGAAACAATTGGATGTGGATATTAATTATCACCTAGAAGTATGAGAAGTGGGAGCTTCTGGAAACTGAAAGATAAGGGTTTAAGATGGAATACCTGAAATAATCTCCCTAGAGAAAGTAAATGGAGTCCATGAAAAAAAATTTTTTAGTCTTTATTTTAAATGCAGCTTAGATTCTTCAGCACCCCATGCATCTCCTTTCTCTTCTCCTGATTTGCCAGGTGCCACTGGGAATAGGCCATCCACGGGCTGCACCCGCCTGGTTGGTGGCCATACTGCCATTGACTGCGTGAGAACTGCGCTTTCAAATGACACTGACTTTGTTTTCCTGTTTAAATTGAACCCTCCTACCACAGGACTGAGAAATGTGTTCCGTAAGTTCCTCGTTTTTGCCCTGTGGCCTAGAGGTGCTGATGAGATGGGGGAGCACAGTCACCCAATGAAGAGTCCATCTGCAAAGAGTAAATCAGTATCTTACAACAAACATAACATTTTTGTAAATATTGAACCCAATCCCAGGACATTGTTTTTCATTGTTTTCTGTTGTTATTGACAGAAATTGATTTGATTACAGCATTTGAGATCCTGATGTCTTCTTTTGTTTTAAATTAGGTTGTTGCATTGTTACGGGGAATTGAAGTGACCAAACACCTGAGAGGTATGGATCACAGGCCTTTATTATGCATGTGGACCCCAGGGAGAAACCTCCAAATCTCGGGCCCCAAACAAAGGAAGGGACTGACTTATATATGTTCAGGCAGTGACCAGAAACTATGTGGCAGAAGATTACAGGAGCCAGGAGCGGAAGTCAGGTCTAACTTTCTTTATTTGGGAGACAAAGAAAAAGGCACATGAGCTTGGGAGGAAGGTCACAGAGTACAAACACGGAGGTTGCACGTCATTCGCCCCCCCCTTCTGCAGGTGGGAGGTGCCCCTGCAGTTCAGTAGCAGGGAGGTTGCCTGTTACAGCATCTGCCCTTGTCTCTGACGGCCTTGAAGTTGAAGGCTCTGTGGCTGTCTGACAACCAGTCCCAGCCTCTGCTCACGTTCCAGACAGACACAGACCTCACCACGGGAGAGAAGTTTTTGACCTGTGTCTTACTCCCTCAGGTGCCTTCTGAACCGACTTGCCAAGGTGACTTCACAGACCCTATTCACTTGGCCACAAGAATTATTAAGAGTTTCTCTCTCTCTCTAAGGCCACTCACCTTCACATGTGTGACTGTATTTTGTCCAATCCGGCCAGTCCAGGTGTGGTTACTCTGGGTCTCCTCTGGGAAGGTTCCCCTGCATCTTTACAGAAAAAGTACCCCTTGCACCTATTCAGCATGTCTGAAACTCCTTAAACACCCTTTTGGTTTTGTATGGTAGCTAAGGACGAAAATACAAATACTTCTCAAAAAAGTATTAGTCACTTAAAACCCACACTGATCATGTGGAGGGTTAGTAGAGAACACCGCTGGCAAAGTGTTTGTAGACTAGTGGGTAGTTCTGAGTCATTTTATCTTTGATTTGTAAATTATGTGTAATTTTTAAAAATATGCCCATTAGCCCTGGCTGGTGTAGCTCAGTGGACTGAGTGCGGGCTGCAAACCAAAGGGTTGCTGGTTCAATTCCCAGTCAGGGCACATGCCTGGGTTGCGGGCCAGGTCCCCAGTGGGGGCCACATGAGAGACAACCACACATTGATGTTTCTCTCCCTCTCTTTCTCCCTCTGTTCCCTTCTATCTAAAAATAAATAAATAAAATCTTTAAAAAAATATGCCCGCTAACATCAAATTAATATTGTAAATCCTTTGCTGAGAGCTGATTTTGATGGAAGAGAACTAGAGTGCTCTGGGAGAACGGGTGTCACCTAAATGGAAGGCCCTCAAAGCCACCTTGCCCATCTTGCCCTTGGACCCAAGGGAAACGTGCCCTAGTGTATTCCTAAGGCAAGTCCTGGTCTCCGACACGCACCGCCTCAGGACTCTCATGAGGAAGTTTTTGAAGTTAGTGTGTAGAAAAGAAGCATGAAAAAGGACTCTGAATTATTATGCCATTCTATAATGAAATAGTAAACATTAATTTAGCAGATATTTTATATGATCTCAAGTAGAATTATGCATCGTTGTAAAGAAAGGGAAGCTCTGTCCCAGGCCTTTTTGTTCTTAATTTTTCAAATTACTACGTAGTGGTTGTCGGGCACCCGAGTGCCTGCTGACGTGGTCTTTGTCCTGACAGAGAACCTGCCTCGCTGCGGGGCCCTGGAGAGCTTGGTGAACGATGTCTCCGACGAGGCCTGGGATGAGCACGCTGTGAACAGAGTCAGAGCCATCCAGTTTCTGGAAGATCAGAAAGATGAAGACGACAAGGAAACGGTTTGTAAATGGAGATTCTGGGCCTCTGGAAGTTCAAAATGTGTCAAAGCCTTCCAATATGAAGAATGGCACCTGATAAGGGTTTCTTTTGTCTTCAGCTAGTCTGATTGCTGTTTTGCCTTTAGTGTTTCAGAATTTTTAGAAGACAAAACAAGGTACTTCTAGGTAGGGATTTACCAAATATATTTAAGGCAGATGGGACTTTTGTGGGGGTTTTGTTTGGTTGATTAGTTTATGGTGCTTCTTTTTATTTATTTGTTAAAGTTGCCCCTCCCACCACACTGTTTTCTTAAATTTGATTTTTCTTTGTTGTTCCCAGTGAATTAAGTCTCTTCCCACCTTCCACCCCATTTATAAAACTATATCGTGTTGACTCCATTCACGTTTCGTGATGTGCCGTAGCTTCTCTCTCCTTTCCATGTTGCCCTCCTGCTCCTCACCTTCATGCAGAACGCTTTGATCTCAGATGGATTACTAAATGAGTCTTCATTCAGAAATCAGGGATAGATTTGAAAGTACCTCTCAGCCTTTTAGCCATACTTCAAAGTGTTTGTCAGCCACCCAGCATGTCTAAAAGTCAGCGACAACTATTGAAATGTTCCAACAAGTTGACTTTGGCTTCTTAAATTCCTTCCTAATTGAGATTTTCATAAGCAGAGCTTTAGGGAGTACTCACAGCCCTCAAAACAAAGGCTGGATTTTAAATTATTATCTGTTAGTCTCTGTTATTTCAGCTGTCACCAAATGGGATTTTATCTACTTAAAATTTTGCTCCTACCCTATTACTTCCCTTCTAGCTCTGTGGTCTCTATTAGAAGAATGTGGTCTCTATTAGGAGGTCACATAAATAGCACACACAGTGGCAAAATAAGGAAAGAAGTCCTTTTCTCTTGCTTCCCTTTTTCTTCAATTCCCATGCCTCAAGGGTTGAAGGAAGCCAGAGCCACTCTGGGAAATAGAGCTTATTGTGATTTTTAACTTAGAATTGTTTTTTTAATATTTTTTTCTTTTTTTTAAGATTTATTTTTTAGAGAGAGGAGAAGGGAGGTAGAAAGAGAGGGAGGAACAGCAATGTATGGTTGCCTCTCACATGGCCCTCACTGGGGACCTGGCCTGCAACCCAGGCATGTGCCCTGACCGGGAATCGAACCGGGATCATCTGGTTCCCAGCCCACGCTCAATCCACTGAGCTACACCAGCCAGGGTTAATTTAGAATTTTTTAACCCTTCATCTTTTTTTCCCTTCACACGACAGTTACATCTTGTATGTTATTTTTTTTCATGGTTCATAGAACTTTATTGTTATCATGTAGTAATGTCATATTTTAAAAAGTACTCTTTTATTCTGAAAGTAGTCCCATATCTTGACTAAGATAAGTTATAGGTGACACTTTCATCTTCCATTAATTACTAGTAAGCAGTTGGGAAATGCTCATAGCTCCAAAGAAAGCTTTTCCACCCACTCATTGTCTGTAAGAAGCTGAGATTTGTGTTAGAATGCTACCACCTGGCAGCTGCATGTTTGAGAGTAACGAATAAAACTAGAACACTCACTCCACCGTTTGTTTGTAGAGAACACTTCTGAGGCGAGCCACTCCACACCCCGGGGAGCTGAAGAACATGAAAAAGACAGTGGAGAATTTACGGAATGACATGAATGCTGCTAAAGGGCTGGATTCGAACAAAAATGAGGTCAACCATGCCCTTGACCGAGTGATCACTTCTGTGTAGGATTTCACCTCCTGGTTTTACCTCGAGTGTTTTCCCCTGCTGTCACGATGTTCCCATCTGCAAGGAGCCTCCTGCAGTCCTTCGTCTTCACCAGAACCCCGTGCCTCGTCTCCCCACGTCACGTCAAGCCACGTGTTGGGATGCCGCTCGCTGCAAGGAAGTGCCTTACTCTACCCCGTCAACCAGTGGTCTGTGGCAGTGATTTCCACATGTGTGTTAACACGTAATCATGAGAATTTACGCGTTTTGAGTGCAGCTCCATGTAATTGCCGTGTAGGCAAGTGTGGATCGTGTCTGTGGGATGGGAACTCTCTAATAGGAATTTGGCAAAGATGTATTTTAAAAAATTCTGGCTTGCTGTGCTCTGCATATTACATTAACCTGGTCCTGTCTGCCACTGGACCTGAATTTACATCCTAATGCCCTGCTATGAGTAATCCTACCCCTGTTCTGCTTAATCGCATGAATAATCAATCCAATGTAAATTTGTCCTAAGCCTCTAATAAAAACCCCGGCTTGGCAAGCCACGAGGCCTTTTCCTGAGATGGGAGGAATTGGTCACGTGGCCCCGGTCTCTCTTTCCCTGCGTGTCTTGGTATGAGATTCATACACGCATCGGGTCGCGGTCACCCACGGGTATTGGCATGTATGAAACCCCCACGACAGTGGTCTTCCAGTGCGATTTTTTCTTTTCCTAAACTTCAGTTGTTTGTACTAAGTAGAATACACTACTGTAACATCTGCCTTTGTTTCTGTCTTATATTGGGGTAAGGGAGAGCAAGAAGGGCAATTTTTATCCTCCTCCCTCCACAAAGTGCTGGGACATTTTGAATCGAAGTTCTCTGGGACCTACTGATGAGAGATAGTTTTACGTATGGGGAAAAATCGATACTTTTTAAAATCTTTTTGGCAGCTCAGATGGTGTAAATTTTAAAATTTTGTATAGGTATTTCATAACAAAAATACATATTTCTTTTTTGTTATTTTATCTTGGAACGGTACATATTTTAGTATTTGTGCAGAAAAAACCTTGAAGTGTTTGTTTTTATTCGCACCGCGCCTTCCTGTGTCCTGTGCAGCGCCAGCCTGGCGCCAGCCTGGTGCGCACAGCGGGCGGCTGTGCGCAGGGGGGCCGGGCGGGGGTGCGGTGCTTTGTAAAGCATTGTTGGTTTGAATGACCGATCTGCCCGGTTAATTTGTTTTTAACCAAAAAGAGGCGTTACCACCGACTTGTAAATTATATTGGATGATTTTTTTAGAAGATAAACCAGAGGATTAGGCTGCTATATTTCATTTCTTTAACTTTCATAAGTGAGTCTCTTATAACGAGTGCAGTATCTGTTTGTTCCTTCTTGGAAGGTATGTGACATTAGTAAAATAAAATAGAAAAGCACAAAGAGAGGAAACTGGTTTTGAAATTCAGTGGGTAAATAAACTATGTACTGCAAAAGTATGATTTTTACTGAAGAAAGCTTTAGATGTTTTATATTGAGATATAAAACCACAATAAAACAAAATAACCTACACTATATTAGAAATGTTCTATCTTTATAAGTGCAATTTAATTTGTAAATAGAGTTTAAATCAAAGTGTACAAAATACTGCTTCAAGCTTTAATTTTAATTATGCTAATTTAAGGAGTGTGGGATATATATCGGTGTGTTTCCATTGAATTTATTATTATTATTTTTTTGGTATGATGTGATAAAAGAGGAATGAAAAATGCCAGTCACTTTGTGGTATCTAGGAAAATCATGTTATTGTTGTTTTTTTGTTTCCTCTCCATGAAATAAAGTTACCCTGTACATTAGCTGTAGAGCTTTTTAAAATTAATTATGACCTTGCATATTCCAGTGAGAGCAGGTGGCCGAGGTTTTTGACAGTGCACTCCCTCCCATGAAATGCCTACTATCCCCCGCTTGGTTTTGAGCTCACTGCCGTGGGACCCGCACCCCCTGGTCCTTCTCCTGCACAGGACAGGACCCAGGTGCCCCCGGCTCTGGCTTGTAACTGTGGGTTGCTGCGTCCGGCCAGGTGGAATCATCAGAAATCTGCTTTCAATCAACCGTAACTCAGTACCTTCTTTCACTGCGATGCTTCTACTTACCGAATTCATTTTACTTCTTAGGTGGTTTGTGTATGTGTGTATATTTTTAATCTATTTATTGTGGTCAAACTACATGGCACATAAGTGGATTTTGATTTCTCAGTTTTATACCTTGCTCCCTAATCTGAGTACCCATTTTCTTTTCTCCATTTTAAGATTTTGGCCCAGTCGGTTTTGTTTTATGAAGACGATGCCGCTCCTCCTGGGCTGATAGAAAAGCATGTTGGTTTTATTTGGGGAGAGCTGTCTTGATCCTGAAGAACAAATAGAACTTCCATAATGTTTCTTTTTTGTTTCTTTTCATATAAATCCCACACTTTACTACTCAGTTTATCATGGTTTTGGTGGATTACAGGTGCTCAGAATAGTGTGTGTTTAAATTTTTCTAGAAACTTTTATGCGCATAACTACTTGCTTCCTTTGGACTGTCTTCTGTTCTTCACCTTCACCTGGGTTATTTTGTTTTGCTTTCAGTTTCTGAGATTCAGTTTACCCCCTTCCTTGAGAGGGAAAAGTTACTTTTCACTGTTTGTTCTGGGTGGCACTGCAGTGCGCTTTACCCTCAAGGTGCTGGGGCCAGGCTTTCAGCTTCACCATGGAAACAGCACCAACCTTTCAGACCCAGCTGGAGAAAGGCCAGACTTTTCCAAGGAGCCCTCTCTTGATATTATAAACTTAATGATGTGAAGGTTACCTGTCCCTTGTGAGGCCAGTGCCTGACCTCCCCCCAGCAGTGTGTGGTGCCACAGGCCAGCCCCCACCCCCGCTGCCCTCCCTGTAGGAAAGGGAGAGGGCTGCGCACTGCCTGTTTGTCTTGTGGGCATGACAGGTGAAAGTAGGAAAGATTAGTAAGACCTGTTCACCCACTTTTTTCATAGCCCCTTATTTCCTCTTCTTAGTAAGGAAGTTAACACCTAAGCAGATCAAATTATCAAAATTTAGAGGGTAAAATCATGAAAGTCATTGATGATGGAAAGAGGGACAGGTCAGAAAACTTGAACTAGTATTTGCCTGGATGTTTTGTTATTTTTCTGGAAAGGCAGGAGGAATGGCCGGGGCAGCCCCGTCTGTGTGTCTCTGAAAGCTTCCGGATTGGACATCCCAGGGGAGGGAGTGCAGGTGGAGTCACTCACTGGGGCCGTTCAGAGCAGTCCTCCCCTCCTGTGAAATCGACCACACCCCAGAGGACATGCTTAATGGACCGGGTGGAGGCTGGGAAACATTCCTTCTCTGTCAGAAAGTTACTCCGAACAGCCAGTTGGAACCTTGTGAAAATGACTGTCGCCCCTGTCCCGGGCGCGAGGGCCGGTGTGTGGTAAGGCTGCAGGAACACTGCCTGACCAGGGACCCGCTGGGGGCAGATGGACAGGAGGCGGTGGGGACACTGCAGCTCCGTGACATCCCTAGAGAGCTGAAATCTCCCTGCAGCAATTAGTGTTGACTTACCCGACTTTCCAAAGAGCCAATTAGAACATTTTTAAGAACCAAAACTTTGTTATGAATAATCAAAAATATGAAAGTTGAGTTATATAATGAACCCGTTGCCTGTTATCCAGCTTGAACAATTACCAAAACAAGACCAGTACGAAGCCACTTTACAGGAACCAAATTAAATTTTAAAGTACATTCATAAGAACACTGCACAATGAAATAACTTTTAAAAACAGGAAAAGCAGAGAGCAAGCACGCCCTTTAACTTTAAAGTAGCACTCAGGGTTAAAATGGTCGAGTCAGCAGCCCCCCACTGGAGCCCGGTGGACCTGGATTTGAAGCTCAGCCCTGCCCGGTGGCTTTGGACAAGCCACACCCGCGCTGGCCGCAGGCCCTTTATCTCTGAAACGGGGCCATCTGACCTTGCAGGCTTAGAGTAAGGACTAATTGGGACACATTAAACAAGGTCTCCTGAAATGAGTGGCGGTTGTTACTGCAGGCCTGGATGTTATTACAATTGTGTTACTAGAAGCTCTGCAGTTCTACCTTAGAGCCAGCGGTGTTTGGTCACAAGGGTGGTGTCCACCAGGAATGAGGACACACGCTAGTTCTCTGGCAGATATCCAAAAGCTTTCTCACCTGTGCCATTACATATATACCCATTAGTTATGCAATGGGTGGGGGTATTTTAATTTGCAAGGTCAGCTCACTTAGCGGTAAGGTTAGCAATGGTCTCACGGGAACCCCTTAGCTATTAGCTAAGTGAGGACCTATTAGCTAGCTGTCCTCAAGGTAAAGCTAGTTTCTACAAAGAAATTATTAATAAACTCTTCACTGATGAGTTTAAAAGGCCTTGTGATACTGTCCCCCTCTTTGCTGCATCCTCAGTTTTCTAGGATTTGGGCTATTGCACTCATTTACTACCTTACCTCTATTTCACCTTTGATTTTTGTAACTCCTTCCTTCTTCACCTCTTGCTGTCTCCTCTCAAAGGGAGACCTCTGAGGCTTTCATGTATCGGGAGAGGAAAGTATGGTTAAGAAATGGGTCACTCACGGAGAAGAACCTACTGGGTAAAATAAATAAATGCAGCCCAACCTGGGGAGTGTAGAGGACACACCCGTCTTCTTGCCTTTTTTCTTTTTTAAAGGCTGACAGCTGGTGGGAAAGGGAAACCAATCAGAAGAACCTGATCTGATTGCTTTTGTTCGGCAGACTGTGAAGTTTTGTACCTCACAATTGGCCAGAAGGACAGTGTAATTTTATGCTGTGAGAGTGGGCAGCCGCTGGGTCAGGACAAGCTGTATCTAGATTTTTGGCCAAGGGCTCTTGTTCTGACGGGGCAAGAATCAGATTGCGTTGATCCTCCAAGGTCACTGTGTGAGACACCAGCATTTAATTTCTAAACAAGTGCAGTTGACCCGTGAACAGTAGGGGTCAGGGGCCCCAATCCATGTGCAGTGAGTGGAAAGGTCGCCTAACTTGTGACTACAGTCAGCTCTTTGCATCTGCGGATTCGACCAACCGGGATCCGAAACAGTATGTAGTTTGGATCTGCGGCTGGGAGTGCAAAAACACTGATTTTGGTCCCGGTTAGTTGAATCTGTGGATGCAAAACCTACAAGTAACCCGTAAGTAACCTGTGAATACGAAGGGGAAGGACTGATGGTGTTTATTGAATAATACTGTTCTCATAAGAGGACCCATGCAGTCCTACCTAATTCACATTGTTTGAGCTGCCTCTTGGAATAGTGAAATAGTAGTTGTAATGGCTGCTGTTTTCTGAGTACCTACTGTGTGCCACATGTTGAGCTAGCCGAACACAGTCTCGATTTTCTGGAACAACTCCATGAGGTAGGTGCTTGCATTTGATCTTTGCAAAGGAGAGAATTAAGATACAATTAGTTTTAATAACTTTTCCAAGCTCAACCAGTAAAATGACAAAGTTGGAATTCAGCTGTTTTTTTGCTACCTCCACACAACCGGTGTTTCGGTGTTGGTTTGGAAATTTACATCTCTGTACTGGAGCCCGTGATCTCAGTTGCTCCTCATACGCCTTACCCCTCCCTCAGCTGAAATACTGTGAACCTGTAATTACATTGACTTGTATGGATCATAGTGGTGATGGTTCTGTTTTAATTCTTTGCAAATATTGAGACTTAGGTTATGAACAAAGGCGGCTGTGGAACTCAGTGAAACTTCAGCACCGTAGGTGCAGACTTGGGCCTCCGTGCATGTCCGGCTGTCGTAGCGCATGCTATCACTCTGCCCCCCACCCCTCCCAGTGACCCCCTCCTCCTGCCCGCCCTGTACCATATCCTGTGATAAGTGTGTGAAAATGTTCACAGGGCCTTTGTTCTACCATCTCAAACTGCGTGCAGATCTCAAGAAACTTGGGAGATAAAATATACAGTTAATTGGTGACCAGAAAAAAAAAAAAAAAAAACCAACCACGATGCTGTTAACATTGACTGAAATGGCAGTTTGGTAGCCAGCTCTCTGAGAGAGCTGTAACTTGTTCCAGGAATTGGCAGTTAGCTCTGGCATGAGCTAATTAGTTAGGAATGATTTTTACCCTCGCTACCTTTAATAGCCTGCCCTCCGAGAGAAGACAGATAGTGAACACTTGGAAATCAATACTGTGGTTACATGACCTTAATGCCGTTTGGGGAAAGTGAGAAAGGTGACTTGTGGCTTATTATTTAAGATTCGCCTTTCCAGAAGCATTCTTGTGGGAGGAGATGTGACGAAGGATGATGGCTCCCATTCAGGAACTGTCGTTGAATCGAAGAAGCAGAAAACAGAAAGCACAGAAAACTTGTGTGACTAAGCAGTGTTTCACGTTTTGAAACTGGCTCTGCCGCCCTGGTGGTAGAGAGAGAAGGCCTCCCTGCATTTTTCACACGGTGAGAAACGCAGCTGGCACCGGCCATAATAGCCTGACACCCTACACCTGGCACCGTGCAAATAGACTGTAAACGCTTCTGTTTGGGCACTTTCTCAAGGTAAGTCGTAAATGAAGTCTTCCTGCTCACAGTATTGCCCGAGAACCTGCAGGGCAGCGCTTCCCGAGCACCTCAAACACCGGCCCTCCCTGGAGGCGGCCGTTCTGTCTGGGCCCCGGGTGTCTTTCCGCCCTTTCCCAGCTGTAGGTGTGAGCGCTTGGAAAGAAAACAACACACTTGTCCGGGCAGTAAGTGTTCTTCCTGAAGTTTTGTCCTGCCCATTGTCCCAGAGGCGTAATGGGTGGGGTGAGTTTCAGTGTTGGTTTGGAAATTTCGAGAATGGGCTGTGGGCTGGGTCTGTTAGCTTGGGGCTGCTCTGGGTTTTAATGGTTTTGAAAGTCTGGGGTCAGGGAGTATTGCCATAGGTGACTATGGGGTTCTGTTCTGGCTCTGCCTGTTTCTCACAGGAGGGCAGACGCGCCAGGGAGAGGCATTTTCTGGGGCCCTGACAGGCATTAGGGAGCTCTCATCCGTGGTGTGTTCTCACCTGGACGCCTAGAAGATGGGCAGTATGACAAAGCCGCCAGTTGGATGAGATGAGACACCGGTTTGATGTTGACTCCAGATCAGTGGCTGCTGGTCTTCATCCCCCCCACTGCTGTCCACCCTCAGAGGAAGGTTGTGCCCCCGCCCCCAGGTTGTGTGGGGGTAGAAGCAGTCCTTTGGACACCCGGGGTTTGTCAGCTGTGGTAACTTGACCCTGGGGCAATTACCTAACCTCCTATTCGCCGTCTCAGAGTAGTGATTGCATGTCACCCGTACCCAGGCCGTTAGAAGAAATGATGCCGACAAAACAGGATGAAGCTCGGGTGTGGCTCTTTGCTCTAGTCCCAGCTATTTGTGATAGGATTGCTTTGCTTTTCAAAGAGCTGGATGTTGGGTCCCCTGAAAACTC
>PVJI01028071.1:0-16937 GCA_004026765.1 Micronycteris hirsuta
CCCTTGTTTGGTTGTGCGAGGCGGTACGGTACATTCACCTATGCCGCCATCTTAGGAAGTCCTTGGCAGAAGTCTTGGGTTCCCTTTTCTCCAGAACATCTCCAACACTTGTTGTTTGTTGCTTTCTTTATGATGGCCATTCTCAATGGTGTGAGGTGGTATCTCATTGTGGTTTAAATTTGCATTTCTCTGATGGCTAGCGATACTGAGCATCTTTTCATGTGTCTCTGGATCCTCTGTATGTCCTCCTTGGAGAAGTGTCTGTTCAAGTCCTTTGCCCATTTTTCAATTGTGCTGCTTGTCTTCTTAAAGTGGAGTCATGTGAGTTCTTTATATGTTTTGGAGATTAAACCCTTGTCTGAGGTATCATTGGCAAATATATTTTCCCATACAGTTGGTTCTCTTTTTATTTTAATACTGTTTTCTTTAGCTGTGCAGAAGCTTTTTATTTTGATGAGATCCCATTTGTTTATTCTTTCTTTTATGTCCCTTGCTTTAGGGGACATCTCAGTGAAACTATTGCTGCATAGAATGTCTGAGATTTTCCTGCCTATGTTCTCTTCTAGGACTTTAATGGTGTCATGACTTATATTTTAATCTTTATTCACCTTGAATTTACTTTTGTGTATACTTTAAGTTGGTGCTTGAACTATTTTTAATTTTAACATATTATGGTGAAGAATGTGATTTTTGAGTTCTTTTTGAGATTTTTTTTGTGTGAATAAAATGAGTCTGTTATTTCAATGAAAACAACAGAAAGTATTTTCTGCCAATGATAAAAATTTGAACTCTAAAGAGAAAATTAAGTTTGAGAATTTGCTAGTACATAATGATTTTTCTGGTAAAATAAGTGGTAATATTAACAAACATGAATTTTTATATTGTTTAATGAAATGTGCCAACATTTTTAAAAGCTGCATAACATAGTAAATCAATATTTTCCCAATGATCAATGCATGATGTTACAAAACTATGTATTAATAAAATATCCATTCAAAGTACAAGATACATTAATGGTTTCTTATGTAAATGAGTACAAAAGTTTATTAATATGGTTTTCAAATCTACATGACAACAAAGCTTTAGAAAATTACCACTTGTCACACTTTGGTGTGGTATCAAAGAATTATTCTAAGAAAACAACAAAAGTTCTCCTTTCTCTTTCTATCATATATCTGCATGACACTTAATTTCTTCATGAACTTTTACCAAAGGAACATATCACAGCAAAATAAAATGCAGAAGTAGATGTCAGATTCCAACTGTTTTCATTTTTTAATGAAAATTTTTATTAAAATTTAGTTTTTAGTAAGATATTTATGTTAGCATGAGCAAATAATAATTATTTTTAAATGTATTAATATATTCATGTAATATTTCAAATTTTCCCCAATTTGTGTTTCTAATTTGATAAATGCATATTATCCACAAAAATGAAAGCTTTTTGTCATTCTCAATAATTTTTGAGAATGTCATGAAGCCCTGAGATCAAAAAATTTGAGAACCACCACTCTATTTTGTGCAGATAGAAAGGGACAACTTTCAGCTTTTTTTTCTGGTCACAAGGCATCATTGGACCATCAACTGCATCACTCATATTTCATCTGTCAAAGTTGGTGAAAATCCCTCTTAGTTCTGGATAATAAATAGGCAGATATTAATTTTATTTGGGGATTTTTTAAATTATTGTGTTTTCAGGTCCTTTATATATTAAGTGAAAAGTTGAGAACTTTTTAGAAAACTGAGATATAATTAACATGCCATAAAATTCACTATTCTAAGGTATACAATTCAGTGTTTTTCACAGAGTTATGCAACCATCACCAAGTAAATTTTAGAATATTCCATATTTTGAAAAAATAATCCTTTAGCTGTATCCCCCCTCATTCGCCCAACCCTAAGAAACCATTAATATTCTTTCTGTCTCTATAGATTTACCTCCTTTAGTCATCTTCTATAAATGAGGTCATACAATATGTGACTTTTTGTGTCTGTCATTTTTAACTTTGCACAATGTTTTCAAGGTTCATCCATGCTGTAGCATGTCTCAGTACTTCACTCCTCCTTATAGTTGAATAATATTCCATGGTATGAATATATCAATTGCAGGATATCTTGATTGTTCCAACTTTTTTGGCTATTATGAATAAAGCTGCTATAGATATTTGTATACAAGTTTTTTTTATATACATATGTTTTTAATTCTCTTAGAAATGTACTTAAGAGAATAATTACTGGATCATATCATAATTATGTGTTTGGAGCTGGCAATGTTTTCCACAGCAGCTATGCCACTTTGCATTCCCACCAGTAATGTATGGGCTTTTAATTTCTTGTACCTTTTCTAACACTTGTAATTTTCTACTTTTTTTTAATCATAGCCATCTTAGTGGGTATAAAGTGGTAACTTATTGTGATTTTAAGAAATTGAGCATGTTTTAAATATTACATTTATGAATAAAGTCTGGCCATTCATTTTAAATATTATATGCAAGTTTCTAAAGCTTTCCAGTTAATCCTTTCTCCTTGCTTCTTTTTGTTGTTGTCCTCTTGAGTTCTATAGAAGTGCATATGCTTTTATCTAAGAATGTAATTAAAATATCTCAACATTGCTTTCATTTCCTAATTAAAATCTGTCTCGAAGTGTAATATTCTAAAATTCTTCTCAAAGCTTATGATTGAGTTCCTATGTGAACACTTAAGAATTACATGGTCATTCTCTGAGAATTTATTATGGAAATTATTATGCTGTTTCATTATTTCCCTACTGTATTGTCAGCTTACAAAAATGGTAAAAGGTCTAATACAAAAACATACTGAGGACCTTAATTTGTTGTCACAGCATTTTTCTAAAAGTTGTGAAGTTTTTCACATTTTTATTTCCCTAAGTCTTTGAAATGATTTCTTACCTTCTCAGGAAATTAAACACACTTTTCATAAAATCTAGATTGTTTTCATAAAAATTAATTTAAAAAATAAAATGATGCTTCTGTAGTCAGCAGCTATAAATATTCACATTAAAAAAAGTCCTTATCCTAGTATAAATCACCCATAATTTGAATTTTCATAGATAATCCCTTCAAATTACATAAAGATGTTAATGAACATTTGCAATACAAAATTGATAAGTAACCCCTTACAAATATCCAATCTTACAAAGAAGAATTTATTCCCCTAAGACTTTGCAAATGTTAGAATCATCTAAATCTGGTCCTTGTAATTCCAGGTTTCCATAGTGACAGAGTCACTCATCTTCAAACTGTACTCATTAAGAACCCCAAAATGACTAGACACTAGAAACAAGAAGACAGACTGAAAAAAAATGAAAGATGATTTCCCCTGTTCCAAGAGGAGATGTAGAGCAATTGCAGTGTCAGTGGTTAGTGATGAACTGGGATCACTGAAGAAATGCGTTTCCAAAACACAGGCACTCCGCCCTGTGCAGGAAACTGGCTGGTTCATACCTCTCTGGCTGCGCTACTGAGATGCAAGTATCACCACTAACAATCTTTCCATTTCTTCCTCCATTAATCCCACATTTACCCTATCAGTAGCTGTGCTCACTCTCCCAATTCATCTGAAAATTTTGTTTGAGTACCAGTACAGAACTCATCTACATGTTGGTGAATTGCCTATTTGAGAACAACCTACATGAGAGAACTGAGGATGTCTTGGAGAAGAGGATGCGTGCAGACTATTTAAATAGAGGGCAAATAGATAGCATTTATGGCTTTATAGAATGATAAAAGTGTCTAAGGATTGGAAGAAGAGAGACATTAACCTGAATCAATCAGATCTTATAGCCTGAGGACCTACCTGCTGGGCACAGAACTAGACAGATTCTGTTTGTTAACATCACGGGTCAGCCAGGAGCTGAGGGCATGGGAGGATACCTAGAGACAATACTGATCTCCATCTGGAGAAATGAATCAACACCCAGTGTGGCTGTCACTACATGAGGAATAGACCAACTTAGAAAACACTACAGAAAACAACACAAATCAATGGGAAAGAAAGGCATTTTTCAGTGAATGATGGGTAAAATGATTACTTGAGGAACTCTCAACTAAAATCTTATCTCAAATTAAGCACTTAAATAAATTAATATAGAATGAACAGCTAAACACAAAAAGTGAAACTTCAAAAAAAAACTGTAAAAATTAACTAGTCTTGGAGTAGGAAACTATCTTCTAAGCACAAAGCAGTGGAAGAAATCACAAGCACTAAAAGCATTAGGAGGCAAATGTCAGGCTGAGACTAATAACTGCAACAAGCTAGAGACAATGAGTTAATATTCTTTTGCAAATTAAAAAAACAATAAAAAGGAATAAAGCTAAAAAATAAAGCACATTAGAGTAGGGAAAGTTTTTTTCAAAGTCAAATGATTAATATTAAAGGAAATGCAAATTAAACTACACTAAAGATCGACCGTTTTTTTAAATTAAAAAGATTTTATAAAATTTTTTTTTTGTTTAGAATCATGGTATAAATGTGATATTTCCCCAATTATCTCTTTAAATGCATGGAAAAGTAAAAAGGAGAATGAGAAACAGAAGCACAGTCTGCCTTCAACAGAACTGAGAGACATCTGAAACCTTGAACCATAAAAGCAATGAAGATATAATGGAGTAAGGAGCCCTGGCTGGCATAGCTCAGTGGATTGAGAATGGGCTGTGAACCAAAGATATAATGGAGTAAGGAAAGACTTAAGAGAAAGGACAGCCCCAACTACAGAGCTCAGAAAATGCTACCAATGTACTCTTCTCCAAGACGAAGTTAAAGCCAACAATTATGACTTTTTAACAATAGAACAGAAGCTAACAGAGAAATAAATCTTCCCTAAATTTTGTTTCATTCCAATGAGAAGAATCATATAGTAAGTCATATTTACAGGAAGCATTCTACTGGTAAGACAGTGTAAAGAAGAAAAAGTCTAGCTTGTGAACTACCCTGCAATGCCTATCTCAGTTGACTGGGGAGAAGTAAAGTCTGAAAGAGCACCCTCAAATGCACAATCTTGTAATTTTAAAAAATTCCTGCTGGCATGGAACACAGCATTGGCAACTATCACCCTCACCATCCTACACTCTCATATACACATAGTTTCTGTTGAGTTCTACTCCTGAGTTCTAGGAAGTCCTGACTTCCTAGAGAATAATAATGAAAAAAATACTTAGTCATATAAAAATAATACTATAAAAAGAATAGGGGAAAAGACAACAACAAAAAAAGCACCAAGCAAAGAACAGTCACCAAAGAAACTTCTGTCATGAGGCAGTTTAAGAAAGTGTCCAAATATATTATTTTACATTTTTAAACCTGATGAAACAATAACCTTTATAAAACAAGAATATACTACCCACCACTGAGTATGCTCTGACTCCCTGTAACCCTGTGAGTGAGTGATGTTCACAATGTCCTGTCTTCCACAACCCTGCTCAGCTCCTGTAGACACATACGTATGACTTCTTTTTGGAAGTCGATCCATCTCATATTTGGTCTTCTTCTTTTACTGCTGCCTTTTATTTTCCCCCACTATTATTGTCTTTTACAAAGGACTCTACCTTCTCAAGATATGCCCAACATTGGACAACTTCAGTTTTGTTCTTTTTCCCTCCAGTGATGTTTCAGATTTAATTTGCTCTAGGGACCATCTTTCTGGCTGTCCAAGGTATCTATCCATAGAAATTTCTTCCAATGACATATTTGAAATTATTTTTTTCCTTATCAGCCTTTTTCACAGTCCAACTTTTACATCTCTACATAGTAAGTGGGAAGACATGGGTGTGGATAAAGTTGGTCTCTAACGACACATCTTTGTTCTGGTGATTTTTCATACTTCTTCTACTGCTGCCCTTCCAAGTCTGAACCTTCTCTTGATTTCTTTGCTGCAGCCTCCCTTTCAATTGGTGACTGAACCAAGACAATCGAAATCTTTAACAATTTCAATATCTACATTTTCTATGTTAAAGCTGTGTGTTTCTTTCGTAGTCATAACATTTGTCTTCATGATGTTCAAACACAGTTCTGCTTTGGCACTTTCTTCTTTCACTTTCATTAGAACACATATCAGATTATTGCTACTTTCTGCTAGTTAGATGGAGTCAACTGCATATCTTAAGTTATGATAACACATCTAGGAACATAGACAATGATGAAAATATAGCAATATGGATCAAAAGCCAAGCAAAATTAAAGGCAAACAAGACAAAACAAAAAGTTGTTTTAGAAGAATAGAGAAATATCGATAGGCAAAGAATCCAGACAAAATTAGGTTCAAAGTGATTACCAGAAGAAGAAACCAAAATGTTAGGGGGAAATTAAGTATTTTTCTATTTGCATTTTCTATTTCTATTTCTATTTTTCTAATTTCATTTTCTATTATGAACAACTATATGCCAACAAACTAGACAACCTGAATGAAGTGGATGAATTCCTAGAAACATACAGTTTTCCAAAACTAAATCAGGAAGAACCAGAGAGTCTGAACAGACAGATTACATCTGGTGAAATTGAAACAGTAATCAATAAACTCCCAACAAACTAAGCCCTGGACCAGATGGCTTCACAGGTGAATTTTACCAAACATTCCAAGAACTATACCTCTCTTCAAACTATTTCAAAAAATTCAGGAAAGGGAAGGCTCCCAACTCATTTTACGAGGCCTGCAACATCCTAATACCAAAACCAGATAAAGACACCACTAAAAAAGGAAATTTGATGTCAATACCCCTGATGAACATAGATGCTAAAATTTCCAACAAAATATTAGCAAATCAAATACAGAAATGCATCAAAGAGATCTTACACCATGATTGGGGTTTATTCAGGAAATGGAAGGTTGGTACAATATTTGCAAGTCAATGTGATTCACCACATAAACAAAATTTGCTCTAATTTTGTAAAAACCAAATGATCATATCAATAGATGCAGAAAAAGCATTTGATAAAATCCAGCACCCATTTATGATAAAAATTCTTTGCAAAATAGGAATAGAAAGAACATACCTAAAAATAATAAACGCCATATATGACAAACCCACAGCCAGCAACATACTTGATGGGCAAAAACTACAAACATTCCCCTTAATATTGGAAAAAAGGCAGGGATGTCCACTTTCACTGCTCTTATTCAACATAGTATTAGAAGTCCTAGCTATGGGAGACCGCTCTGTGTGGCATGGGCCCAGCTCCCACTCGGAGGGACCAGTGGAGAGCGACACAGGACCCACACCTATGAACACGTTCTCCTGTGGGGAATCAGACCTGCATTGTACTTGCTTTTTGCTAAAATCCCTCACCCTGAATTGAGGTAGCAAGGGCTTACTGCAACTTCATAAAATCCATGCTAAAACCTTCCAAGGATGAGCATAACCAGTTCAACCACTTTCCCCATTACATTTGTGAATATCCTTTCTTGATGTAATTAGCAACATCCTCTCCTTTGTTATCTGTAAAAGGTAATCACCTACAGCGATCTATGCATAGTCAATGAGGACCTGTGCATAGTAAATGAAAACCACCCTCAATGTAATGTGCCCGGAAAAGCAGTAAAAGCCTGTCAAGGCAAGAGTCAGCACACATTCTTCTTGAGAGAGTGGCCATGCTTTCCCTTTTCCTCCACAGGACTCAGTAGTCCGTATGAATTTGTTTCGTGTTTCATGTTTTGTGTTTCATGTCTCATATCCTGTGTCTCAACCATAACACCACGGACACTGTAGGTCGGTGTCTGCATCACTAGCCTTGGCAATCACACAAGAAGAAGAAACACAAGGCATCCAAATTGGAGAGAAAGAAGTAAAACCGTCTTCATTTGCAAACAACATGATACTATATACAGAAAAGCCCAAAGATTCTACCAAGAAACTATTAGAACTGATAAATGAATTCAGCAATGTCGCAAGGTACAAAATTAATATCCAGAGATAAGTTGCATTTTTATATGCCAATAATGAACTAACAGAAAAAGAAATTAAGAAAACAGTCCCATACATGACTGTTTCAAATGCTGGTGAGGATGTGGAGAAAGGGGAACCTTTTTGCACTGTTGTTGGGAATGCGCTGTGGAAAACAGTGTGGACATACCTCAAAAAATTAAGAATGGATCTGCCTTTTGACCCAGCAATCCCACTTATGTGAATATATCTGAAAGAACTCAAACCACTAATTCAAAAGAACATAAGCACCCCTATGTTCACTGTAGCGTTACTTACGATCTCCGAAATACGGAAGCAGCCCAATTGTCCATCAATAGATGAGTGGATAAAACAACTATGGGACATTTGCACAATGGAATACTACTTGACCACAAATTGTACCCTTTGTGACAGTATGGATGGACCTGGAGAACATTATGCTAAGTGAAATAAGCCAGTCAGAGAAGGACAAAAAACATATGATTTCATCATATGTGGAATCTAATGAACAAACTGGACTAATAAAATAAAGACAGATTCATGGATAGAGAGCAGAATGACAGCTAAGGGGTGGTGAAGGTCAGGGGGTGGAGGGATTAAGCAAAAAGGAAACAGGACTCATGGACATGGAGAACAGTGTGGTGACTGTGGAGGGCAGGGAGTATAAGGGAACCGAATGGTAATGGGAAAATACCATAAAAACTATTTTTAAAAAATAAATAAATTTAGCTACCCTATAAAAATTAGAAAACAGTTTCTAGAAATAAATGAAGACAAATCTAGAGTTTAAGAAAGACCCACCCCTTCCTAAGGAAAAATTGACACATAACCATTAACATCAAGACACATCATGTTATCACACAAAAAGGAAACTCTGTTGTGTTTATGTGTATATAGAAGGAATCTATTTTCAGTTTCAGGAGTATTTTTTTCTACAAATGTCTAGAATTTGATTTACCTGCTTTTACTTTTGTTATTGGTCAAATGCATAGAATCTGACCCCAAAATGAAAGAAACAATACTTGACAGAGAGAAAAAGAAGGAAAAAAGTCACGATTTGAAGGAAGATAAAAATGTCCATTTCCTCTCATTGAATGGCTTAAGGATAAATATCTTTAACAAGCAGAGTAGCCTCAATAAATTATTTGTTTAATGTTCTCACTCACGAAGGCAGAACTTTTTAAGTATGAATCTGTCTATAGTATTAGTGTTTAGAACAACAGTATTTACTGTCAGAAAAAAATGGGCAATTACAGTAGTTCCCTTTATTTACTGTTTTTCTTTCCACAGTTTCAGTTACCTGCAGTCAACTGTGGTCCAAAAATATTAAATAGAAAATTTCAGAAATAAATAATTCATAAGCTTTAAATTGCATGCCATTGTGAGCAGCATGATGAAAGCTCATGGCACGCCCACTCAGTCCCACCTGAGGTTCAGATCGTCCCTTTGTCACTCCACACATACGTCCTGCTCGTTAGCCACTTATTAGCCATCTCCGTTTTCAGATCGGCCGGCACAGCGCTGCAGTGCTGTGACCACATAGCCCTGATTTTACTTATTAATGGTCCCAGAGTATAAAGGGTAGTGATGCTGGCCATTCAGATGTGCCAAAGAAAAGACATCAGTGCTTCCTTTAACAGAATAGTTATGTATGTATAGGAGGAAACATAGCATATGTAGAGTTCAGTACTATCCATGGTTTCAAGCATCAACTGGGAGTCTTGGAATGAATCCTTGTGGGTAAGTGGGGACTACTGAGCCTACAACATATGCTTGCAAATCATACATATCCATTTCATGTGTCATAAAAAATATTTTAAGTAATTCATATTCACCCTAAGGATTTTCTGAGAGGAAAAGAATAGTGGTGTTGCCAAATGTGTACATATATTTAGTATATCTAAGAAAGAAAGGAAATAGGAGGAGAAGAGAGAAAGCAAAAAAAAAGGAAAAGAATTATCAGGATTATCTATTAATAGAGGCCCTTAATGGACAAAGTTACCAGAGAACAATGTAGAAAGGCAGTTTGACATTATTAATACATTGTAAACTTTCCCCAATGACTGCTTACTTTCTGGAATAAGCATAAAAGGCACATACGATAGAGTTGTGATGCTGCCCCTGGAATTTTCCTTCTTTGCTTCAGGAATTATTTCTGAAAAATGAGAACTCAGTACTTTGTCCATCATCCAAAAGGGACTATTTCATCATAGATTAGCCCTGCCAAGTCCTTTTATAGTGTTAGTGCTCTGCCCCTTCAATAGAGCCACAGAGTTTCTGATTCAGTGGGTCCGAGGCAGACACAAGAATTTGCCTCTTAAATAAGTTTCCAGATGATGCTGATGCTCTGGTCTGGGGAACCTGACCTTCAGGAAGTTCTGATAGCCCAGAAGGAAGGGCAGAAAATCTTTGAAGTAGAGTTATGTTTTAAAAGATATAGAACAGTGGACAAAGCCAAGATCTAACATGTTCCTGGAACACATTGGTACCCCATAAATATTGAATAAATGAATGGATAATGAATGAGTGACATCGTTATTTGCTAAAAGCTTCTATGAATGACCTAAGGAAGCAGTATATCATAATGGCTTTGTGTCATTTGATTATTATTTAATTTCTCTGGGCCTAAATTTTTCTCATCTTTATATTAGGGTCATAATGTCTACCTTACAGAGTTATTCTGAATATTAAAAATAATAGACATTAACCTAGCCCAGTACAGCATCTGTCACATCGTAAAGATACAATATATGTTTATTTTCTACTGTTGTTCCAAAGCTCCCAAAAGTTGCATGTGCCACCTGATGCGCAGTGTTTTAGAGCTGAATCACCTGACAACCAAACGATCATCAGTCAGGCACTCATCACCTACCACAGTTTCTGGTAGGAGCGGGCTCAGCCAGGGTTAGAGTTCATGAATAGCCACACGAATGGAAAGTATATAGTTCATTTACATACTTCTAAAACAACACATTACTGTGCATCATAAGGGTACCCTCAGCTTCATCAGCAGAAGATAATGAACCAGAAAGATGAAAAACACTCATAGGTACAGTGAGTTTGAGTAAGGAGCTAGAGTCAAACCTTTTTCATGAGCTTCCTGTTCACTTCCCCACTCAACTAGGTCCATATTGCTTCTTAGTAACTGTTTTAACAGAATGTTCTTCCTTTTCCTGGAAAGGATAGTAAACAACATGAAAAGAATAGCTACACCTCAATGGAAAAAAATGTCTCCTATAAAAGTCTCAAAGACTATTATTACTAAATACCTTACTCAAATATCGTTCAATTCACACACCAAGAGCTTCGACTTTTTCCAGATGAATATTTCTGCACAGTATCTCTGAAAAGCATAGCTGGAGAAACGTGATCATGTTCCTCAAATGTTCTAATATGTTCCTAACAGATACCTCAGCATCACGAATATTACGTGCATATAGTGTAACAAGTAGACCATTGAGCATCAGTTCTCATGAGCACCTGTTAACTAAATACTTTCAAACATATACAATAAGATACAAAACATGATGAAAACTAGCCCGCTCTACAGTTTGATCTTAAGCAAACACAGAAAGTGAGTTGTTCCTGTTCAGTGATGGCAGCATGGAGATCGGTGCCCTTCGCCCCCTCGGGATCCCCTTTGCTGGTAGGAATTTTGTCTAGCAAAGACCCACTCTCAGAAAGTACCTGAAGCTCACTGGCATTAAAACACAAAAGAATAAAAATAGGTTTAATTCTTTCTTCCCCAGGATGTCTGAGTCACAACATCAGAGCTACAAGCTAGGTTACGTGAGGCTACCTGTAGCCTGCGCCAGGCTTGGGACCTGCAGCACCCAAGTTGCTGCAGTTTATAGGAACACAAAAAGCAAAGCTTTTTGCTTTTTGATCGATGGAGTGAAGAGGTCACCAAACCTTTTCACCAAATAGTAACTACAAAAGTGGACAAATGTATCAAAACCTATTAGTGCCCTAGAAATTGACCAAATGCTTACAACAAATTGATAAGCACTTAGCTAATGAAAAATTACTTAATTTGGGGTAAAACCAGTGGCAATCCATGATGTTCTTGCCTGGGCATGCCTCCATTCCCTTCCCCAGCTCTTTGTGGTAGTTCCAACGGAGCAGGGCAAGTGGTGAATAACCAGCACATTCACTGTGGGAGGAAAACGACTTGATTTGGAGGAGTGGTTGGAAAATCCCATGCCAAGCGAAGTTTTCAGCAATAAGTAACCAGCTACATGACATGAGAGAATAAAATCTTTGTAAAAACTAGCAAATAAAACCGATCAACAGATAAAAAATATTTTATACCAGGACCAAGTAAGATTTATCCTAAGAATGCAAGTTTGGTTTAACATCTCACAATCATAATATATGACCACTTCATATCCACTAATGATTATTTTAAAAAGATGTCCACAAACAGAATAGAAAGGAATTTCCTCACCACACCAGAAAAAAAGTTAAAGGCATCAAGATTGGACAGAAAGAATTAAAATTGTTTTTATTTGCAGATGACATAATTTTACATGGAGAAAACCCTAAGGAACAGACACATAGACAAACTTACTCTAAAATAGCATAATTTAAGATCAATATACAACAATCAACATTAGTTTCAAATACTAGAAATGAACAATCTGAGAATTAAATTAAGAAAATAATTTCATTCACAACAGTATCAGAGAGAATAAAATGCTTAATAATAAACTTAACAAAGTATAAAACTTATGCACTGAAAACTGTAAACAAGTACTGAGAAAAATTAAAGAAGGTGCAGTTCAAGGGAGATACACTGTTCATTGACTACAAATTTTAATCATTGTTAAAATCACAATTTTCCATAAGTTTATCTATATCAATTAACAATAATTCCTATTAAAATTCTAACAGGCTTATTTAATAGAAATGTATAAGTTGATCAAATATAAAATGTATACATAAATGCAAAGGATCTAGAATAACCAGGATAATTTTCAAAAACAAAAATCAAGTTGTGGGACTTACATTACCTTATTTCAAAACTTACTATAGAACTACAGTAATTGAGACAGTGTGGAATTAGTGTAAGGATATACAGGGGTGAGTAAAAGTAGGCTTACAGTTGTGAGTACATGAAACACAGAGTTCATTCTTGTATTATTATGTATTAATTATTGTATAATTTATCATTATTATTAACCTATTTTTGTCCACTCCTGTATAATATATATAAATGCAACAAAATGAAAATGTCAGAATAAACCCTTAAATTTTTGGTTAATTGATTTTGACAAAGGTACTGAGATAATTTTAATTTTTTTCTTCTGCCCACTTGTCAGATTTTCAAAACAGTTATTTTCTTCCCACTTCATTGAGTTATCGTTGACAATTAAAAATAAAACTTGACAGTTTGATGTATGCATACATTCTGAAATATTCACCATAACCAAACTAATGAACATATCCACCTCATAGTTACTTTTTCATGTAGTGAGAACAATCAATATCTATCCTTTTAGCAAATTTTAAGTATACAATACAATGTTGTTAACTATAGTCACATTGTTGCACATGAGTTCTCTAAAACTTATTTATCTTGGATGACTGAAATTTTGTCCTTAAGTAACATCTTTCCATACGCTCTTCTCCAGCCTCTGGTAAACACCATCCTACTCTCTTTCCACAACTTTGACATTTTTAGATTATACATATAAATGAGATCAGGGCAGTATTTGTCTTTCTGTGTCTGATTTAATTCACTTAGCAAGTTCATCCATATTGTCACAAAAGTCACGATTTTCTTCTTTTTTATGGCTGAATAGTTCATTATATATAAATATATATATCCTATATATTCTATATTATGTATAATATTCTATATATACTATATTCTACAGAGTGCACATATATGAAATTATGATATATATTTACATAAAATCTGATCATCTATAGCTGAACAGGTTGTTTCCATACCTTGGCTATTGTGAATAATGTTAAAATGAACATAATTGTGCAGATAGTGCTTCAAGATAACGATTTAATTTTTTTGTGAATATACACATACTTAGAAGTAGGATTTCTGGATCATATGGTAGTTTGATTTTTTTTTTGAGTAACCTCCATACTGTTTTCCATAGTAGTTGTACCAATTTGCATTTCTCCCAGCAATGTACATGGGCTCCCTTTTCTCCACATCCTTGCCAATACCTCTTACCTCTCATCTTTCTCATCATAGCCATTCTAACAGGTGTGAAGTGATATTTGTTGATTTTGATCTGTATTTCCCTCATGATTAGTAAAATTGAGATTTTTTTCATATACCTATTGGCCATCTATGTCTTCTTACAAAAAATGTTTATTCAGGTTCTTTGCCCATTTTCATTCAAGTTATTTGTTGATTTTTTGCTACTGAATTGCATGAGTTCTTTTATATTAACAACTTTCATATGGTTTGCAAATATGTTCTCCCTTTTCCCTGTGTTGTATGGTTTCAGGTCTTACACATCAGTCTTTAATCTATTTTTTGATCTTTTTATATGGCATGAGATTATGGATCCAACTCCATTCTTCTGCATGTGGATATCCAACCTTCCCAACATAATTTATTAAAGAGACTATCATTTCCCCTATTGTGTATTCTTGGTGCCAAGACAATTTAATAGGGGAAGTGATAGGCTTTTCAGAAATGATGTTGGGATCATTGGATGCTCATATAAAAATAACTGTAAATGGATAAAAAAAGTGTGGTGGAAATTATAATAAAATAGATAAAATATCTGCAAAAGACAAATTTGTTGTGACAGAAAGCAGATCAGTAGTTCCTTGGAGTTAAGGGCAGGAGTAGAAATTAGCTGGAAACGAGCAAACACTCTAGAATAATGGAAATGTTGTCAAACTGGTTTGTGGTGATGGTTGTGCAGCTCTGTAAATGTACTAAAAATGATTAAATTGTACACTTATAATGAGTGAATGTATGGTATATAAATTATTCCTCAATAAGTTTTTATTTTTAAATCAAAGCCAATTATTACTCCAAAGAGCCTAGTTCTGATGTGAGGATGGAGGTAATAGGTAAGGAAGGTCAGAAGAGAAAGAAGCTTAAAACAAATAAAACAGATATTGGAAAATGCCATAAAGTCTATGAATTATATTGTGTCTGTAATCTTGGAAAGAAGAACACAAAGAGCTATAACCTAGCTT
This sequence comes from Micronycteris hirsuta, assembly GCA_004026765.1. Lineage (NCBI taxonomy): Eukaryota > Metazoa > Chordata > Mammalia > Chiroptera > Phyllostomidae > Micronycteris > Micronycteris hirsuta. The sequence continues at coordinate 15,099 of PVJI01028071.1, forward strand.
GGAAACTCTTCTTTCCAACTCTGTGATGAATGAGTCCTGGGTTGCCTCCAGTCTGTGTTTAGAAAGCCTTAGTGCTTTCTTGTATTTTAGGATGTGAGTGTGGAGTCCACCTCCTCTGGCTTCCAACCACTGGGTCCTGGGGCTAACAGATGTGCTGACAATTTCTCAATTCGAGTTATGAGTACAGGGTGTGAATTCATGATGCTTATAGATGTGAGGAGTTGAAAGAGATAGAAAGGTGTATTAGAGTTATAACTATAGGACTGACAACCTTAAAGAGTTCTGAGGAAAGTCATTACAAAGGGGAGTATCTATGTACCCCCAGAAATCACTAACTAGAAGTCACTAATAAGCCTACCTTTACAGAGGTGTTGCAAAGTAGATCACACAAGATTTGCATCTGGTGAGGGCTCAGAAAAGGGCAAACTCATGTCCCCAGAATGATCACAGATAGGAATTCACCTTGTGGGATATAAAACTGAAAGCAACAAATAAACAACTGAGAAAAATAAACAAAAACTCATAGACACAGACAATAGTATGATGGTTACCAGAAGGAAAAAAGGGAGTGGGGAAGTAAAGAGGAAAAAGGGTCAAATATATGGTGACAGAAGATGATTTGACTTTGAGTGGTAGGCACACAATACAATATACAGATCATGTATTATAGAAATGTGCACTTGAAACCTATATAATCTTAATAACCAGTGTCACCCTAATAAATTTAATTTTAAAAAGAAAAAAGAAAATTTTACATTGTTCTCATTTTATAATGTAAATTTAAATTAGTAAAAATTAAATAATATTAAAAATTCAAAAAGGGAGGGCTGAAGGTAATTACCAGCTGATATGTTTCCCAACTAAACCAATCACAATTATAAAAAACAAAATTACAGTCTTCTTATAAAACATCATGTGAAAGGATACTTTTCTTTGGAATGGTAACTTGAACACATTTTTTTCTGCCCAAAAAAATGCTCATATTTATCAACATATTCATGGCCTTGGTTGGCAATTTTTAGCTTATGAGAAATGACATCCTGTATTGACCACAACAACTTGTAAGAACAGAAATGGATTTTTAATTTAATCACATCATAGTAGTGGTCAGTCCCAGGAAACATTTATTATTCCACAATGAAAGGGACAATATTTTGAAAATCACTTTATAAACTTGGGTCAGTCTCAACAAACTAACATGTTTTAATTTCAAATAATAATACTACAGTCTGTTCCTTTACTAGATATGGTTCTCTCAAAATATCTGGAAGCATTTCATTGTCAAAAATGGCACAAGTAAACTCCAAACACGGTCTTTACATAAAATATACCTATAATCTCTTTATAAGGATAAATACATGGCATGTATTCTTATATACTTTAAATCTTAAATGTGACATGACTTAAAAGCACATGAAAATTATTTGGAAAGGTCATGTAAAATTGGATATCTGAGTTTCTCTGAATAAAGGTACTTTATAAATATAAAACAAAATGATAATAAAAATAAAACCTATATATTCTTTAAGTTTTTCACTTGGGTCATATGTTATGTACATTCTTTCCTCACACCCAGGTTCCCAGGCTCTAATGTGCATAAGAATTCACTAGGGTGCTTGTTCAAATGCACTTCTCAAGGCCCTACTGCCCCTGAGATTCTGCTTCAATATGTCTAAGACAGAGTCTCACTTCCTAATGATTCTTTTTTTTAAATAATTACTTTATTGTTGTTCAATTACAGTTATTTGCAACGTCTCCTCTCCCCTCCTCCCCTCCCTTTCAACCCCTCCTCCCCCCCAGCCTCCCTCCTCCCCCTTAGTTCTGTCCATGTGTCCTCTA
>PVJI01028072.1:0-16933 GCA_004026765.1 Micronycteris hirsuta
TGAAATTAAGATCAATCTAACAATAGCCAGGGGGGAGGGGGGAGGGGACAATGGGGAAAAGGGTTTTCAGGAACCACTACAGAGGAGGCATGGACAGAACCAAGGGGGAGGAGGGAGGCAGGGAAGGGAGGTGGGATTGGAGGGGGAGGGGAGAGGGGAGGGGAGAGGATGCAGACAACTGTAACTGAACAACAATAAAGTAAAAAAAAAAAAAAAACAAAACCGCCTGGCCTAAAGTCACTTTCACGGACTTACTATGACAGGGCAAATCCATGTAACAGCACCAAGACGCATTTGTCTTTTTATCCATGGCATCTAGCAGGGTGTGGACAACACTGCTGCTGAATAATGAATGAATGAACGATGAATTAATAAACAAAAAAAATGAATAGATGAACTATGAGGACGGGTATAAACACATTTTCAAAATAGGAGAGACTGATTCATTCAGGTTAGAAAATGGCAAAAAAAAACAAAAGGGAGTTTTAGGAAGATGTTCCTCTTTCTTGGGGTTGGGTAGGAGAAGGGAATAAAGAAGGATTATAGTTAAATTCACAGGCTGTGAAAAGTGGAAGCAGCCAGTCAGGGAAAAGAAAAGTGACACAGACTTGACAGAGAAAAGGTTGTCTCCAGACCACAACAATTTCTTCCTGCTTAGGACATGAAATTTATGCAAATTGACTGACTGGAAAGATGGCCAGAACCAAAATTAAATATACAGCCTTCATCTAAATAAAAATTTTCATAAGCTTCGAGCATGACCATCTCATGAGAAATCCTAAGAAAAACAGATTTTTTCATAATGCTATTTTGATAGGATTTCTGATTTATTTTTTACAAGAAAAAAATGTATTGATAAGCATACTCCATAACTGATTATATATCATTAAAATATTTCCTGTCAGAAAAGCCTGAGAATCTACTGATGTTAAGAATATAATTTCTGATCACAGAAGACAGACGTTATACAAGGGGCTCCATCCAATTAAAGAAACGGCTCTGGCATTTTGAAGATCAGTGTTCAGGCTAAGGTTGTGAAAGTCAAATTTTCTTTAACATGCACTAACAGAAATGAACAGTGTTGTTGTTTCGAATACAACATATTTTAAAGAACGGCTAAAATCAGTTTGAGATGCTGGGTATGTGGAAAAAAATGTTAAGATAATGTTCTACAAGTCCCACAAAAGCATCAAAAAGTGCCCGAGAAACAGTAACACATCTAGAGTTTCCAACACAAGTCGAAATATGTGAGAATTAAAATTTTCCCAATAACTTTGTGAGACAGTTATTTTCATTAAATAGATGAAGTAACTGATGTGCAAAGTCAAGTGACTTTTCCAAAGTCTCAGAGCTAGTGCGGGGCTGGTGGGGCCCAGAAACAGGCGTTCTCCCACCATGATGCCTCAGCATTGTCGCTAAGAGCATAAATGTGGAAAGAAATCAGAGGAGAAATAAAACCAACCAGGAGATGAGGCTGACAGAATTTAAGCAGTTGCCTAAAGAACTTATATTTTCTTTTTCTTTCTTTTTAATGTTGAGTAACTACCTCCTCTGTTCTACATACTGTTTGAGAAAATTGTCATATAAAAATTCATTTAATCTCCCCAGTAAGTCACTGCATTGAAATAGCAACTGGGATTTGGGGCCTATCTAGTGATGAAAATTGCAGAAATAATTGTGTATGCTCTCCATTTCCAGATATGCATACACATGACATGCACACACACTGCAGTAAGTTGCAAAAATGCCTACTGATCTTCATTCCTCCATTTCCACATCCTTTGTAATTTGACTTTGCAGTCACTCTATCAAGAACTGGAGTCTATTTTCCCACCCTCTGAATCTGAGTTAGCCTTGCAGCCTAGCCTGCTTTGGCCAAAAGAATTAAACCCAAGAACCAAATGTATAACTCTGGGCAATAGAATTGTATTTCTTTGATTCTTTACGTATTTTCCTGTACTTTCCATTATGTATTTCCTTAATTGTTGAAAACATGTAAATAAACATGTAAATGTAATACAAAGAGCCCTTGCAAGTTTCTTGTAAAGCAGAAGTAACAATATGCTAATTCGAGACCTTTTGTTTAAGAGGCTTGTACACTTCTGCTGTCTCTCCAGGGACCCTAGACTCTGTCATGTGAACAAACTAAAGTTACTCTGCTGGCATGTGAGACCACAATGATGAGAGCTGAGGTCCAAGACATGTAAGAGAATCCAGCTAAGAGAAGGCAAACTGTTCTGCAACTGACCACAAACGAATGAGGCAACAGCCTTGGAACAGAAGAACCACCCAGCTAAGCCCAGCCTAAATGATGTCTAAGAGAATCATCAGCTAAAAAGTTGTCATTGTTTTAAGTCATTAAGTGCTGTGGTGGTTTGTCTCTCTCTCTCTCTCTCTCTCTCTCACACACACACACACACACACACACACAAAATATATAAAATAAAACTATGAAAAAATATACCAAACTGTAAACAATGTATAACTCTGGGCAATAGAATTGTATTTCTTTGATTCTTTACGTATTTTCCTGTACTTTCCATTATGTATTTCCTTAATTGTTGAAAACACTAAATGTAATACAAAGAGCCCTTGCAAGTTTCTAATTCTAGTAACAACCAATCCACCGTTAGATCTACTTAACTAAGACGCCGAAAAAGCTGAAGCCAAATTACTTATAAGAAAAGACCATCTTCAACATTTATCTTTCAGTCCAGTAACTATGATATAATAAGGACTCAAGAAAATGAACACTTTGTAAAGTGGAATGATATACAAATTTAATTATAAAATTTCATCTAACTCATATCTCACATTTAGGCCAAATGTGATGTAACAAAAAAGGACACTTTTATTTTGTTCTTAATAATCACTACTCATTCCTAAGACCTGCTGTTTTAGTCAAATGAATAGATTTTATTCTCAGGTTTGGGGCTGTACTGACTTTAAAAAAAAAAAACCCTCAAGTCTTTTTGAGCATCATTACTCTATCTGTTCTTCCCATCAAACTAAGTCACTTCTAAAGGACAACACCAATAATAAAATCCAACTGTTTAGATGTAAAAGGGTCTTCTTTCTATTGATACCATGTTGCCTTCAATCAGGGTGGGCTTAGAAATTAAACAGGCCCTTATTATAAAGCTCTCTGACTTTCCAAAGACTCTAACCAATGCTGAAATAAACTGCCACACTTCAGAGAAAAGATGGCTAATCCTCAATGATTACAATCTGAGTAGGCACAAAAAGATGTCCCCAAAACATGCACTCATTCATCAAAGCCACACCAAGACCTAACAGTCTGACTCCAAAATATTTAAAGCCAGTGTTGACAACACAGGATGAAAAAAAATCATCATTCCTTACTTGACGAGTAATCTACAGCAATAAACTTTGAGACAGAACCAAGAACCAACTGGCAAACAATGCACAGAGGAAAAGCAATGCAAGAATGGACATGGAGTGAAAAAGTGGCATTTAAATAAGCAGTTACTGAGTGCTTACTACAAGCAAGGTACATTGCTAGGAGCTAAGGATTAAAATAAAATGAGAGCGTACATTCTCTCAAATAGCTTATAAGCAGAAGGGAAACAGACATGGCTGAAGGTATTAAGAGCACCCAGGTAAGGGCAAGTGGGGACCCTCCCAAGAAGGCTTCACCACAGGGAACATCTGAACCAGGCCTAGAAGAGCTAGGCAGCCCACATGCACACACGTCAGGAAGGCCATTTGAGAGTAGAGTGTGTGGTGCAGAAAACCCCTTTGGTTACTTTATGAGCCTGTGAACCCCTACTCAGATTGATGTTTGAAATGCATAAAATAAAGCATGCAGGATTACAAAGAAACAAATTATACTGAAATAATATTGAAAAAATAATTTGTGGTATAATACCTATGCTTCTGTAACAATGTATTAAATACTAATATCCAGTGACAATGGTAACGTGATGACTACTGTGGGCAGAGCCACAAAACTGCTATTGTCATCATTGCCTACACTCAAAACTGACAGGGTTGTTCACTTCCAACACAATGTAGTGAAAGAAACTGTACTTCTTACCCCTTGCCAGACACATTTTTCTTGATACTAACTTATAAAAAAGGTTTTTATCGTCTGGACTACTTAAAAGCACTGCAGTCAACTTTTTAACAATATATAGCCTTATAAAATTCACAATGTTACCTATGCAATGGTGCTTGTATGTACTATCTATAAAAGGACACAGTGAAATGAAACTCAAAGAAGACACCTCTGTGACAAGTTAATTTATAGAAGCTAAAATGGGTGATTTTGGGGTGACCTAAACTGGCATAGGAATCTAACAAATATTGAGAATGGAATATGTACTGTATTCTCAAATATCATTCCTCCCCAATAAGTTTCTGACAGAGCAGAGAGAGCAGTTAGTTCAAATATGACCTGTGAAGAGAGGGCTCAGAGGAAAAGAGTCCTGAGCGATAGAAGGAAGGAAGATTCCTATGCTTTGGCAAGATGGCTCTCTGCTCATCCAAAACCTGGCAAAGTTGCTCTGTGTTCACACCTTAAGGAGGGTCACCCAACATCTGACATGTGCATGGGCAGAGATGTCACCTAGGGAAAGTTCATGACTGGGTTATCCATCTATATGTTACTGAAGGGTATAAGTCCAAATAAAACGGTGTATACAGAGGCTCACAGAGCAAGCAAGGCAAGAGAACTGAAGAAACAAAGCCGAGTAACTTATCCAATGAACAGACAAAATAAAAAGCACATTTCCATTTATATCCCATGACCCCTTCACCTTCTCCAACCTTATTATTTCTCCCTAGTTTGTGCAAATTAATAACCTGTGATATTATTATTATAGTTTTTCAAGTATCCGTCTTATAAAAATTCCTAGAGGGATTCGAGTAAATAAATTAATACAAACTCTTCTTTTACCAAACTAATGCAGCAGAAGTCACTCATCTAAACCTGCCCTGTAATAATGAAAGCTTTCTTCATAAAATTACCAGAGCTAGGTAAAAATCTACCCAGAAAAACCTAAAGCTCTGGGGTTTCATGAAGAAATAATTGCTCTCACAGACAAATGTACATGAAGACTCATAAAAATGTCACAAGTATTTAATTTTCTATATGCCTGTTTGTTCACGTGTACTTCTATTTCTCATGGGTTTTAAGTACAAACATATAATACAGTGGGAAATAGTGGTAAGCAGTTTCCCAGCAGATTTAAGGTCTTATTCACTTTAACGTCTATAGAAGCATAACTAATAAACTGCACAAGATACTGAGAAAAAAAAAACAAATTCTTTTCCATCTGAGTCATGAGCTCACCTCAGAGGAAGTGGTCTTGTTTGGGAGGTAAGTGAAGAGAACTGGAATGGGAGGACAATCTTTAGACGCTTCACTGTGTTAATGTAGGAAGCTCTCAACAAATAAGCACCTTGTGCTTTCTATTCTGAAGAGTAAGCAACTGACTGCATAAAAAGCAAAGAGGAAAGCTCATATCAGTTAGACTGGAAGAGCTGGAGGGACACGGCAGCATCCCACTGCTAAGATGGAAACTGATGTGAGCTCTTCTTAAGTCATGTTCAAGTTCATTTGTTGTTAGAGAATAAGTGAGCTCCTGGATGCCTGCCTCCAGAAGCTCTGACTTGGATTTTGTATTTCAGGAACTTGTCAGGCTTCTTGTGTGGCAATAGTAAAATTTGGGGATAACTATAGCTTCAACAAAATCTCAAATCATTCATACCGGGTTATGTGCATGTATAGAAATTGACAAACTGATTCTAAAATTTATGTGAAAATGCTAAAATCCTAAAATACTCAAAGCAATCTTGAAAAAATGTGGAAGAAATTACTATTTGGGGGAAATGAGGAGGAAAAGCACTAGTTCAATTATAAGATAATACAACAATTGTGTTTAATTATCTTGGATGAGACATTTTCAATAGAAGCAAGGGGCATAGGGTATTACTCTATGGTACTCTTGCCAATAATGATTTTTGCATCTCAGTTACAGTTTGTGAATGGAATAAAAATAGATAAAATATATACAAAAAATTTTTAAGGAAGGAAGCCCAAAGCAAAACTGACTAATTAAAAGTTTAACAGTGTTTCTGTGCCACCAAGAAGGAAGCCCAAGTAAATAATGAAATCATGTAAACTAATCCAAGCCATAGTCTGAAGTTGGAAAAATGACTGCCAGAACAGCACAGTCTAAATGAAAGGCCATGTGCTCTGGCTCCAATGACCTGGAAGTTCTGTAATTTTTAATGATTGTTGAACTTCTCTGAAATGTCATTTCATCATCTATAAAAAGAATACAATCATAACACTGCCACACAAGGTCCAAATGAGATAATGTACTATGTATAAAAACGTATAGTACACTAAAGGCACTATACAAATGTTACCTATAATTATTATTTTTATTTATTTTATCTACTGCTACCAACGAAGGAGGATGGTCACCTTGAACAAGAGAGAAAATCAGGGTGGAACAGGCCATTTGTGGTTCTATAAAGACATGCGACTTTACATGAGCTTGAGAGGGAGAAAGATCGAGATTGGGCAAGCACAAGCTTTCTAGGTATCTTTCAAAAGTTTAGGACAAATGGCCAAAGACATAGTGGAAGAAAAGTCAGTCACAGCCCATCTTTCTACGGCCCATCACAACCGCAACAGGAGTACCGCAGACTCTGCCGAGCTAGCTCATCATGTTAACTAAAGGGAACACAGCCACAAAGTCTTTAAAGTCCATTATTAATCAGCCAAGCTAATCTCCATCTGTCAAGTCTATCTGGTATTAATTAAAAGCATATATGTGCCTAGCACTATGCATGAAAGGGAGGTGTGTGGGGTTCCGATGGAGACAGGAAACAAAGGAAAAGAACTGAGAGACTGTAGCTATCACCCACTTCTTCCGGTTTCATGCCTGTAGCCCTCCTGTCCTCTCAAATATCACCAAGGTTCATCTCTGCAAGCCCTACAGTTTCAGCAAAAGCCACTTCTTAGTCTCCAGTAAGGACACTGTTTTTTACCTCAAATACGTGATAAAGAAATGTGATAGTAGGTTTTAAGGTACAATTAAAAGTTGTTGAGCCCGGCCGGTGTAGCTCAGTGGATTGAGCGTGGGCTGGGAACCAGAAGGTCCCGGTTCGATTCCCAGTCGGGGCACATGCCTGGGTTGCAGGCCAGGTCCCCCGTGAGGGCCATGTGAGAGGCAACCATACATTGCTCTTTCTCCCTCCCTTCTCCTCTCTCTAAAAATAAATAAATAAAATCTTAAGAAAAAAAAAGTTGTTGAATACAAGAGTTTACAAATTCTACACTTTCTTCTAATTCCTCAGAAATGTATGGGGAAAGATACACAAACTTGGCTAAAAGGCCTATCTAGTACTCAAGGAGGGAAAAGCAAACTGGGGGAAAATAACACAGGAGGATATCTGAGGCCCACAAAGAAGGGGGTTTCACTTCTCTCTGCCTCCTACCCAAGCAAGAGTGGAGTGCTAAGTTAACCCAGTAATGGCTGAAAGAAAAATTAAAAACATTTTATTGAGAAATGTAGAAACAGGAATTTCATATGCCTCTTTGAATACCACTCTCTTTAAGTTCACTGACCCAGTGCAGGACAAGAAGACAAGAGAGGATGCATCATACCTCACAACGCAAACAAGCCAACTTCCAATAAGGAATGGGCGAAAAATGCCCATTTTACCAGAAAAGGAAAGGAGGATTGACCTGCCTGTGAGAAATGTGTCAGAGCCCAAGATGGTTAACAGCATTCTGTGAGTGGGCAGGACAAAGAAGCTGGGGCACCCCCGGGCTGACTGGCTTCCTGCCAAGAGGCCTCAAGAGGCCCTCCTAGTTAATCCAGAGTTTTATACATCACATTTGTTGAGTATGGTCATATTACGTTGACCTAGAGAATAGCCTTTTAGATAGACATATTGGAACTTATTTAATTGCCTTTCAATTGCTCCCAGTTAACAGCCTTAAAAAGCTATATTTTCATTATATTTTCTCAGTATCTATGGATTTCATTATGACTATGGCATGTAGTTACTGTTTTCTATATGAAGGTATAAAAAATCCTGCTTCTTATGCTTAATAAGATGTTGGAATGTCAAATACCCAATACCCTTTGCTGTTGTATGTCTTTTGACATCTCCCATTTATATTTTTCATTGTATTCATGGTGCTTGACTCTAATACCAATGTTAAAATATGGGATTAGTGTCACTACTTAATTTTCCTAACAAGTTATCAGACAATACTGCATACCTTAATTATTTTTTTTTTAGGAAAGGGTATAATTTGCTGAAAAGCTTAAAATTTCCTGGGAACTGAGAAATATTAATGCTGTAAAAAAAGTGAGCAAGCATTTTACATGGAAACACACTTTATTTATGCAAAAAAAAAAAAATGTAACCAGATAAGTGGTCCTTGGAGTAAAAGACTTGATCTCCCTCAGTAGGTGTGGTCCTTGTGTTGCCAAGCACCAGCTGTGCCTTATAAACACTCCTCCTGCAGCTGGCCCCTCACAGAGGAGCCCCTGGTCTGCTGACAGGTTCCGGGTCCACAAGCACTTCATGGTGGGGATAATAGAGCCAAGAAGGAAACACACCATTGGCAAGTTTCTCTTGGGAATTCTGAGTTGGCTCTTGTGATAAAAACCAAACACCTGAACAAAGATGCAGATTTTTCTTGAAATTCTTGTTTAAAAATCAGGATTAATTTGAAGTTTTATAAGGCCCGAATAAAAAGTTTAGGTAAAATAGTTTACATTTTGTACAATATATTACACATTTATATTATTACATGTAATATATATAATAATATAATAAATGTAATGTAGTATAGCATAGTATACATTTGAAATAATGTTCTTTTGCTCAACCAGATTAAAGGATAACAAACCAGAGTCTGGTGAAAGGCTGTATTTAAAGGTAGAGCTATGGTTCTGAGCCACCTGGGAACTGGCTGCTCGCTGCTCTCAGCTGGGTCTGTGGCCTTGCTGACCTTGTGTCTGATTCAAGAGTCAAGTACTTACAAAACGTTCCTTAAATGGAAATGCCCAGATGATTAAGAGCACATTTTTCCAGAATTTAGGTGTATACCCCTAATATAGAGCCAAGAGTCTAATACCAAAATACAGCTTTTACTCAGTACCAGCCACAGCCCACCCGTGCAGACACTGCCACAACTGGACAGTCCACCAGGGAACAATGGGCAGGATAAGGGCCACACCATAGCACTCAGCCTCTGCCCTGCCTGCGCGGTCTCCACCTTCTGATCCGTTTCTGCACACTGGGCTGATTAAATTGGAACCTGCAATGCAGGCATCTGTTTTCTCTTCCCACAAATCCAAAACCCCCTTGAAATACTTCAGCATCAGAAATGGACCTGGAACCGCTGCAGCTGGTACCCAATGGGGACTGGTACAAAGACTCTTACCAAGAGGCCAGACTTTGAAAGAAATCTGGAAAAGGTGTGAGGACAGAAGAGGAGACTGAAGATGGCTCAATGCAGGCAAAAGATCCTCTGGCTTGGGACTGTGAGGTCATTGTGGGGAACTTGTGGGGACAGGGTCAATGGGACTTTTCCTATATGCCTTACAGCCAGGTCCTATGAAAAAACAGCAGGTCCAGCAGTAGACAGGATGGCCTGCAGTGAGACTCCCTGGCTCTCTCTGACTGCACGCGCTAAAAAAGCAAGAACAATAGAGTCCCCAAAGGAAACTAAACCCAGGTCACAGGGATGTGCTGTGGATCCATTCAATCTGTATTCTATTGACAGAAAGCATGGAGGAAAAGGTACTGTACTCATTGACCTGCCCTGCCTGTGAAAATGGCTACAGGAGAAGAAAAAAAATGAAAATGAGCCACGACCAGTGCAGCTCAGTTGGTTGAGCATTGTCCAGTAAACAAAATGTTGAGGATTCGATTCCCAGTCAGAGCACATAACTAGATTGTGGGTTCAATCCCCAGTCCGGGTGCTTACAGGAGGCAATTAATTGATGTTTCTCTCCCTTCCTCTCTCTCTAAAAGGCAATGAAAAAATGTCCTCAAGTGAGGATAAAAAAAAAGAAGAAGAAAGAAAAACAAGAGGTATTAAAGTATAGAGGTTTGAAATGGAATACACGTAATTTTCTTAATAAAATTAAGAAAAATGCTGTCTTCACTGGGTTTACCTGGTAAAGTGAGAAAGGGAAAGACTGGTTCCAAATGTAAATGTTCTAAAATGTCCGTGCTAAAATGTTTCTCCTCCCAGGCAAACTAGACCTTAACCTTTTATCATATGGGACAAATGGATTCAGATCTCAACAAAATACTTTTATTGATGAAAGGGTGAGAGAATTCTCTCTCTTTTTTTAAATGTATGTTTAATTTAAGAAGATTGATCAGATTCAGGTCTGAGTCACTGTATTTTTTAGAAATCCTTGCTAAGAAGTTTTTACCCTAGACCTTTGCTTTGATTGTAATTCTCTGTTTCTCAATCAGTGCAAATTCACAGGGTATTTGGATAATAACTGATGTAGAAGAAATAAACCATATACAAGTAACAGATAAACACAAGTCTGAGAAGAGTATAGTTGGTCATAACAAACTTCATTGAACAGAATGGAAATTAGCAAAATCCAAACTGTTACAGGAATAATAACTACCACCAAGACAATTCCAATGCCAGCAAAAAGCAAAGAACCCGGGACCTGGGAGACAGGAAGAGTGTTTGTGGAAATGACACCATCCATTATCATTTTTATATGAGTGTTAGCTAAACTGATTCTCTTTCTTAAAAGGATGGAAGGGAAACCAAAAGGGGACAGATTCAAAAGGGGATTAAGCTCCAAACTAAAGGAGATAAACTCAAAAGGAACAGGAAAGGATGAATTCAACCCATAGCTGCATTTGATGTGTCAACCCTGTTGAAGCCAAAGTGAGTTCACTAGCCTTAGAAGGCCACAGTGAAAGCAGACAAAACTCCTGCATGTGATTAATTCTCAATTATCTGGTTGTTTTTTAGAGATTTCTCTCTCTTTCCCTTCCCCCCACATCTGATTAGTTACTAAGGCCTGTGAGCCCACCTCCAACAAGTTTCTAGAACCAAGGTGCTTGTCCTCACCCCTGACATGGCCACTGTAGAAATCCAGTTCCCCTTCATCTATCACCTGCATGAGAGCATAGCCTCTTAACTAGTGTTCCCACATCTACCCAGTCCCTTCTGCTCTGCAACCAGCCTTCACTCAGTCTCAAGGAAGAGAGTCCTACCACCGTCCTGTACATACATACCTCCTATGGTAGATCCTTAATTACAAGATAAACTAGAACTTTATTAAGTTTTGCCTACAGCAGTGTGGCATGAGTCAAGAGAATGCCCCGAGGCACAAGAATGAGGAGAAGTCTAAGGAGCTGTGTCAGGTTGAGAAACTCTTGAAAGACAACTAACTAGCTTTCCCTGACTGGTCTCAGCACTACCTCACGTGCGCACGCGCGCGCGCGTGTGTGTGTAGGCACATTTGTATGTGAGGCAGCAGTTGGGTAGCTTATGTTTATGCCAAATCAAGGGGTGGGCGAAGTATCTATGGATCTTGCTCCCGGGGGGCCTCCTCCTCATCATGGCCCATCTCCCATAGGAAAAAAAAAATCTTCCAGCCAAACATCTCATCCTTGTTTTGACAGGCTTATTTACCTAACTTGGAGAAAAAAAGAGGAATTTGTAATTTTAATTTCTAGACATAAAACATAGGGGGGTTCTACTGTACAAAAATGTTCACTCTCCTATTACCTAACTGACTTCTCCAGCCACAACTCCCCTACCAGCACTCTCTCTGTTCCCTCCATAGTCCTGACACGTCCTAGTCATGCTGAATTCTGCAACCTTTCCACATAAACAGGCCTTTGCAAAAGTTCATGCACATAGATTCCCTCTACTTGGAACATCATTACTATTCTTAATCAACAAATTCAAACTCTCCTTTCAGAACAAACACAAATGTTACCTCCTCTGAGAATTCTACCTGACTGCCCCCAACAGAATTAAAGGCTTCCTTCTTTGGGCTCCCAAAACATTGTATGCATATTTTTATTTAACCTCTTTTATTATGGTACTAGACTATAGCATCTAAGAGTTTTGGCTCTGAGTCAGATTGCCTAGTTTTGAGTCCACACAGTTTAAGTGTAACAGGAGCACCAAGAAGATTAGTCAACCGGTACCCATAAAAAGGTTAAATAATATAAAGTATAGCTAAGCAAAGTCCTACCTACTGCTATAAATTAACTAAACTCTGCCTGATTACAAAATCATAATCCTGTGACCACCCATCATGGATCCAAGAGGCACCATATAGTGAAATGCAACATACACACCTATGGTGAAATGTAGTTTTGTTTTTCACACCCAAACACTTAATGGAACCAACTAGGTTAAAAGTCATAAACCAGAGTGAGGGGTAGACTTTGGTAAAACAGGCTTTCCAGAATTCTAGAAAACTGGAGGGAGCTATTTCTCAGGTACCCATCTGGAGAGTGAGTCTACTTTCTTCCCCTAGTAGAGCATGTGGTCTTGCTGACCTTGATTGATTCTGGCTTAGGAACCAGGACAGTTTACTAAATGAAAAGAATGGATAATGATTTCCTGAAAGAGTCTTGAATACAAAAGTCTGTGGTATAGCAAAAATGTATCTTCTGTTTCAGGTCTGGCAGGACCCTACACACAGGCAACTGCATAAACTCATTAAATTACAGGGTGCAGGGAAAAGTTTTGTTATGATAGGTGGCATTCACTTCTACCCTTTGTGGTCAACCCATTTCTGCTACCTCTCTAAATCCTTGGCTAATTAAGTGGGTATTCATAGCAGGAGTAAGTGTTTGGGGTCTCTTAATACATAATAAACCTGAAACACAGCACTCTTTATCATTAATGAATTCACATAAATCATTGATTTCTTAATTTTTTTGTCATTATATATTTTCTCAATAACTGCTAATAAAAGTATAATAGGATATACAATATTTTCCTGTGATAAGAACTGCTATTCTAGGATTTAAAATTTAGGGGCCTTGATCATCCATTGTTCCCTTGTTGGCGGGGTGAGAGTGGTTCCTGCATATCAAGGAAAGGTTTTACAAAGTTAGTAATGACAGGCATCCCACCCGTTACCACACAAAGGTTTACTGTCTATAGGGGCACAGATGAACCAAAAGAGCTGTCTTGTTCAGAGCCCTGCACCAGACCCTGTGCGCATGGGTGTGCCCTCCTGTCCTGACTCATGCATACTGATGGCAGGGAAAGAGTTGCACTGAGGCTTGCTGGGGAGCCGACCTGAATACAGAAAGGTTGGAATAAAGAAGTCAGTAAGTGCTAAGCAAGGACTCAAGTTCTATTATTAAGATGAGTGCCGGATTAGAACAGGAAGAATGGATAAGGGGCAGAATTACAAGATATTATACAAGAGAACCTTCCAGAGTTCAAGGTATCAGTACAGAAGCCAATATAACTGCTATTGTCCACTACCCACACCAACCACATTGCCTTGAAATAAAGTGCACATGTAAAACATCTAACACACATTTGACATAAAAAATGCTCGATAAATATTAGTTCTCTTTCTTTCCCACTAATCTCATTTCCTAGCATTAAAAATTTTTCAACAAACTTATACCACATAGCTTCTATGGATTGCCAAATACTAGTTCCTGGAAATAAAAGGACAGAAGACTAGTTAATCTAGTTAAAATAATGATCTAGTTAAACAAAATCTAGTTAAAATCATGTTGAAGAAAAAATAAAATAGCAGGAAAAAGACTGAACACTAAGGTGTTTTCTCTATACAAGTTTTTCCTCTGTTTTGAATAGGTGTCTGTGTCCATGTCAATAGCCACAACTTAGAAACCATGAAGGCAACTAATATCTCAAATATCATGTTTGTAAGAGACAGCAGTATGAAGATACAAAACAGGCTACGATCATTGCAATGAATTACTGCGTAAAGTGCAAGTGATTGTTGTGCTCCTCTTCTGAAGATGTGGAATGATCTAAACTAATACGAAGACTTTTGAAATAATTTGCTTGGGAAAAAGTCTGTGTATGCCATCTTTCCAATCTTCATTTCCCTTGGTAATCCAGCATCCTTTCCATTGGACACCTGTCTAGTTTACTCAGGTATGAGGAGATAGACCTTTTTATGTCTGAACTCTGCAAGAAGTATATTAATTTATGAGTAGCTCATTGTTTGGTTTGGAGCAGGAAAATGTTTTCAAGGTTCCCAGTTTCTAAACCATTTTACTGCTTATTGTGTTCTCCTTTCTTTTTCTTACAAGTATCCGTGCAGCATTCAGATTTATGGGTTAGGAATAAATTCAATTGAACATTCAGAAATAGAGCCAGGAAATAGGTCCCACTAGGTCATGGCAAAGGGTGGTCAAGTACAACACTATCCACACAAGTATATGTGTGTATACACACATGCACACACAAATAAAACCTTACATTTGAAAGACAGCAGATGCCAGTCAAAAACCATGTTTGAGACTTCCAGCCAATTTGGAGGCATAGGTAGACACTCTGTGCCTCCTCGCATAACCAAAAGAGGAAAAAGAACAATTTTTAAAAACAAAAGATCTGACAGAAAACTGAACTGAATGGAAGTCCGACAACCAAGGAGTTAAAGAAGACACGTTCATCCAGACTGGTAAGCGGGGCGGAGCGGGGAGGAGAGCACTCCGCAAGATGCGGTTTGTGGAGCGGTACCGGCAACGCTCCAGCCGCCCGGAGAGGCCCGTGGCGGGCACACCTGGTCAAGATGCAGCAGGCGCACACGACAAAACCGGGGATGAGACTGGTAGACCGGGCGGTCCCTCATTCTCGCGCAGCTAAACCAGGAGGAAAAGTTGGGGAGCGGAACAGACCATGCGGCCCACCAACACAGGGAAATAAAGTCTCAAACCACCAATTGAATACACCTGTGGGGGTGGAGGCAGCAGTGGTAGGAACTCCCGGTCTCACAGGAGAGTTCATTGGGGAGACCCACAGGGACTTGGAACTGTGCAGGCCCGCTCACCCTGGAGCCAGCATAGAAGGACCCAACTTGCTTGTGGGTAGCTGGGGAAAGGCGGAGAACAGAGCAAGCACCATTGTTCTCTCAGGCCCTGCCCCCACAGACAGCATCACACACAACGAGGTGGGTTACCCGGCCCTGGTGAACACCTAAGGCTCCACCCCTTAAAGTAACAGGCGCACCGAGAAAAGAAAAATGGCCCAAATGAAAGAACACATCAAAGCTCCAGAAAAAATACAACTAAGTGACGAAGAGATAGCCAACCTATCAGATGCACAGTTCAAAGCACTGGTAATCAGGATGCTCACAGGATTCGAGGAAAAATTGTCACAATTACTTGAACAAATGAAGAATATAAAGGAAATGAGGGAAAATCTGCAGGGAACCAATAGGGATGAGAAGGAAACTGGGACTCAAATCAATGGAGTGGACCAGCAGTAAGAAAAAAACATCCAAACAGAAAAGAATGAAGAAACAATTCAAAAACTGAGGAGAGGCTTAGGAACCTCCAGGATGTCCCAACATCCGAGTCATAGGGGTGCCAGAAGGAGAAGAGGAAGACCAAGGGACTGAAAACTTATTTGAACAAATAATGAAGGAGAACTTCCCCAAGCTGGTGAAGGAAATAGACTTTCAGGAAGTTCAGAGAGTCCCAAAGAAGTTGGACCCAAAGAGGAACACACCAAGACACATCATAATTACATTACCCAAGATTAAAAATAAGGAGAGAATCTTAGAAGCAGCAAGAGAAAAGGAGACAGTTACCTACAAAGGAACTCCCATAAGACTGTCAGCGGATTTCTCAAAAGAGACCTTGCAGGCAAGAAGGGGCTGGAGAGAAGTATTCCAAGTCATGAAAGGCAAGGACCTACATGCAAGATTACTCTATCCAGCAAAGCTATCATTTAGAATGGAAGGGCAGATAAAGTGCTTCTCAGATAAGGTCAAGTTCAAGGAGTTCATCATCACCCAGCCTTTATTATTTGAAATGTTAAAGGGATTTATATAAGGCATGGAGGGATTATCAACAGGGGAGTGGGAGGGGGAGAGAGGAGGAAAAAGTACAGAGAATAAGTAGCAAAAAGACAGGGGGAGGTTAAGAATAGCATAGGAAATGTAAAAGACAAAGAACTTATGTGTATGACCCATGGACAAAAACTAAAGGGCGGGGAATGGGGGGGTGGGGGTGGAGGGGAAGAAAGGGGGAAAATGGGACAACTGTAATAGCACAATCAATAAAATATATTTTAAAAAACCATGTTTGACAAAAACACTGAAAAACATACACTAAAATTTAGATTAAAATAACAGGGATTAGCTGTGCAGTTCCTGTTACATACTACTTTCTACCTTTAAGAATTTGAAAGCTGGGAGGAGGAAGATGGCGGCGAGTTAGGAGGAACAGAGTTTACGTCCTCCTACCCACTGGTTGATTTTCTGAGGAACGGGGCGAAAACGCAGCAGTATTCCAACAAATATGATGATTGATGCCCAAGATTACAGGGGAATTTGAACATTCACACGGTAAGCAGAGAGCATCAGAAGGAAAGGGTCCCCATCGGGACAAGCCCGGGGAGCGGGGTGGGGCTTCGGTCCCAGACCCGGCAGCCGCCCGGATCGGACACAAAATTCTTGGGGAGGGAGCCAGATTAGGATTTGAGAGTAGTCAGATGCTTGTTTTGGCTGGAGAGCGTAAATAGGTAGAATTTTTTCAGAGAGTAAAAACAGTGGCGCTACGTGGCTGTTTGGAGAGGCCCCGCTCTCAACAGTCGTGAGGTCGGGTGCGCGACCCAGGATCAGTGCAGGACCCAGGAGCCGTGCGCTACCAGGAGCCATAGGCGACTGGGATCGGAGGCCCAGGGAACTCGGCCTGTATCACGGAGGGAGAGCAA
>PVJI01028073.1:0-16861 GCA_004026765.1 Micronycteris hirsuta
ACCCCTCCTTCCCATCCTTAGAGTTCCAGAAACTCTGGGCTGGGCTGCTCTGTACTGAACAATTCCTTCCAAACCCAAAATAACCGCCCGAGCGCCACCCTCCTGCAGACTCGGGACCCTGGCCAATGTGTCATTGCCCATGGCCCAGCTCGCGCCCCTTCCGGACCAGCCTGCTGGCCTTTAGGTAGCCTCTGACCTTCCCTCTGATCTTCCTGGGTGCGATGGCCATACTCCGTCTTCGGACCGGGCATGTTTATTATGGTCGTGCGTTCTCTGTTTCACCGTTGTCTACTGGTCAGCAGGTGGGACAAATTGTCTTTTACCTTACAAGTCATGTGGCCACAGAACCTGTGTCTGAACCAGGTGGAGAGGCCTGGGCATCACTCAGAGATCGTGGTGCGGTAACTGGATGGACTTTGGTGTGTCTGTCCCCCATGGAGAGGAGGTGAGTGTGTCCTCCTCGTGAGCGCACCCACGTATTTAGTGGCCAGAGAGGTGGGCTGTGCCACAGATTGGTAGTGAGTCCCTAAGATCTGTTCTGTCCATTTTCCGAGGCATAAAGCCAGACTAGTCCCAGCCCTCCCCACTCCTTGGCTTTGGGTTTACCCAGTGCCGAGTTTTCTCCCACGAACTGTGAGTGCAAGTAATATTGCCTCTCCTGGAGCCAGACCTGAGAGTAGGGGTAGGCCAGCTCCACAATTCCCCTTTCCTCGACCAGGAGCAACCTGGAAATGGGGGTACGTTGGCTTCTTCCCAGTAGATGATGATGTGGTCTTGGAGGGAACTCGGGACCCTGAACTGTGCAGTGAGCAGAGCTGCTTACCGTCCTGGACTGCTACAGGAAAGAAGAGGCTATTTCCTCGTTCAGGTACTGCGGAGTAGATCTGGCTGCGCTACAGCAGGGGAACCTTGCCTGGTACACACTGGGCTTGCTTCTCCGTCCCTGAGATCCACCACGAGAGAGACTGCTGCTTGTGCGCTCTTACTTCCCTGGTGAATGTGGCTGCTGGGGTAGCTGCTGCACAGATGTTCATGATCGTTATAGCTGCATCTGCGTGTCACCCTGAAATGACATGGCTCCTTTTCACTTCGTGTGACGTTCTTTAGCCTGAATTGTACTTTGTTTCGTAGTGAAATCGTGACTTCTGCTAATCAGGATTAGTTTTTTTTGTCTTTCTGTTTTTTTTAAAGATTTTATTTATTTATTTTCAGAGAGAGGAGAAGGGAGGGAGAAAGAGCAATGTATGGTTGCCTCTCACATGGCCCTCACTGGGGACCTGGCCCGCAACCCAGGCATGTGCCCCAACTGGGAATCAAACCGGGACCCTCTGGTTCCCAGCCCGTGCTCAATCCACTGAGCTACACCAGCTGGGCCAGGATTAGTTTTTAAGAACATTTGCTTGATAAGTCTTTGCTTGTTTTTGGTCTTGAGTTTGTACTACGTATGTCTCTTGTACAGTGAAGAGTTGGATTTTATTTTGAGGCTTAATCTGAAAATATTTTTAAAAAATTAATTAAATACGGGCCGATAGCAAGTTAAAAAGATTGAATCAGTAATCAAAAACCTCCCAGTGAAGAAAAGTCTGGGACCAGATGGCTTCTCTGATGACTTTTACTAAACATTTAAAGAAGTTATGCCAATACTTCTCAAAATCTTCCAAAAAATTAAAAGAGCGAACACTTCCTAACTCATTCAATAAAGGCTGGTATTACCCCAATACCAAAGCCAGCCAGAGACACCACGAGAGAAGAAAACTGATGTCCCTGAGGAATAGAGATGCAAAAGTCCCCAAAATATAAGCAAACTGAATCCAGCAGCAGTTAAAGGGTTGTACGCCAGGACCAACTGAGACTCATCCCAGAAATACAAGGGTAATTCCACAAAACCAACACGTTTCTCATGATAAGACTCAGCCACTAGGAGTGAAAGGGAACTCCTTCCACCGATAAAGGACACTAATGGAGAACCCGGGGCAAACATCACCCCTGCAGCGAAAGGCTGCAGGCTTTGCCCGCAAGTAGCAGCAAGGCAGGACGCCCGCTTTTGTCGCTGTCATTCAACATTGCACTGGAAGCTCTCACCGGAGCAACAAGAAGTCTCACGTATGAGGGCTCACATATGAGGGCTTTTTCTTTTCTCTGTCTAGTGTTTACCTTCATCACCTTACATGGAACCCTTAGCTCCCTGCTTGATTAGGCATTACCTATTATTATACTATAGTAGAGTTTAGCTGGGTCTTCCTTCTTCTTCTTCTTTTTTAAAGATTTTATTTTTAGAGAGAGGGGAAGGGAGGGAGACAGAGAAGGAGAGAAACAGCAATGTATGGTTGCCTCTCACATGGCCCTCACTGGGGACCTGGCCCGCAACCCAGGCAT
Organism: Micronycteris hirsuta; assembly: GCA_004026765.1. NCBI lineage: Eukaryota > Metazoa > Chordata > Mammalia > Chiroptera > Phyllostomidae > Micronycteris > Micronycteris hirsuta. Next base: position 2,377 of record PVJI01028073.1, read on the forward strand.
GTGCCCTGACTGGGAATCGAACCGGCGACCCCTTGGTTCCCAGCCCACACTCAATCCACTGAGCCACACCAGCCAGGGCTAGCCGGGTCTTTCTGAGATGTGCTACCACTGGACTACTGTGCTGTCTCCTCTGCACATTCGTCACCTCACCCCACTGCCCACCACCCAGCCGAGGCTTCTCCATCTCCACTCCATGCTTCCCGGACTGTAGCCTACCTAAGTTTACCGTTTATTGGTGGTGGTTCTTAACTGGGGCAGATTTATCCTTGGAGGATATGTAGCAATATCTGGTGACATTTTTGGTTGCTACAGTTTGGAATGGGGTTTCATGCAACTGGTACCCAGTGGGTAGAACCCAGGGCTGCTGCTAAACATCCTACAGCCCCTACAACAAAGAATCATGTCCCCAAAATGTCAGTAGTGCCAGGACGGAGAAGCTCTACTTTTAGTGTGAGCCCTCAGCGAAAGGTGGTGTGTTTGCTGGAGAGTCTTGACATTGGCCTTCCCGGCTGCTCTTGGGTTCTTCCCCAGCCCCCATCAAGCCGTTCTTCGTGCGCTTCCCTAACTTCATGGCTTCTGTGTGAAATCTTTGCTTTTGCCAGTCTTTCTGTGTTTTGGAGTCTGTGGCTTGTATTATGGAGTCTGCCTCATTTGAACATCCAGGAGAAAAAGGGAATTTGCTGCTTCCTGCTTCTACATTCCGAACAAAATCGCTAAGGGAATACTTTAAAACTTCAGCCTGAGATGTTTTAATTTAACCAGGAATGTGAGTTCAAAACCACTGACAACCCATTTGGGGTTATGGATCCTCAGGGAAAATGCTTTGCCCCCAGCCCAGTGCTAAAATTTCTTTGTAGGTTTTAGTGGGGATGGTGAGTGATGGGTTTTGCTCCTGGTTTCCAGGTAACCTGATTGGAGGGGGCGGGGCACTGGAGATCCAGCTTTGTGCAGGGCTGGGTTTTCCATTCATCTTCCCTGTGGGATAGGCTCTGGGGGGTCGACTCCCCCTATGTCCTCATCTCTGTCTGCCCATGAGACCAGAAGTCAGGGTTCACATAATGTTGCAATCCCCTCAAGGTGAAAGGCAGTGCTGCCCTGCCCACCTCTCTGGATTCCTGATTTCTCTTATTTTGGGGCTTCTGGGTGTTCCATACTTTCTTGCCAGATCATTGACTAATTTCTAAAAAATTCTTATTTTAACCGACTTTTAAAGTTGCTTCAAGAATAAAAGTCAGTTAGCATAGCTACTTCACTGTACTGCCCCAAACAGAATCTCTGTCCTTACCCCTCCAAACCTCTATATCTTCATCTCTAAAATGGGAATAATTGCCCTGGCTGGTGTAGCTCAGTGGATTGAGCGCGGGCTGGGAACCAAAGGGTCCCGGTTCGATTCCCAGTCAGGGCACATGCCTAGGTTGCAGGCCAGGTCCCCGTGAGGGCCATATGAGAAGCAACCATACATTACTGTTTCTCTCCCTCTCTGTCTCCCTCCCTTCCCCTCTCTCTAAAAATAAATAAAAATAAAATCTTTAAAAAAAATAAAATGGGAATAATTATAGAAATGATCTCAAAACCCTTTGAGGATTAGTGAGGTAATATATGTAATACATGTAAACCACCCAGAACAGTGTTTGCCAGATAGTAAGGTGCCTGGCAAATGTTTGTTTTCCCTTTCCCTTCTTTCCAGTGCCCTCCAGCCCCTCCTTCCCCTTCCTCTGCTGTGGGAGAGAGCCCTGAGGCAGTGAATCCCTGGTCCCTAACAAGCTCTGCCGAGCCCACAGATCCTGCTGGAACTCCATCTCCTGCCCGCACCTCCGCTTCCTGGCGCCGGTCCTCGGGGACAGCTCCTCAGCCTCACAGAGCTTTCACTGTTTCCTCCTGCGCTGGAAAAGGGCCAGAAATAATGTTTCTCACTGTCAGCGCCCTTTCCCAGCCGCCGGAAGCAGCTCTGTCCACGGAGAGACACAGGCACGGGGGTGGGGGGCGGGTAGGGCTGTGTTTACAGATCAGTACAGATCGGATATCAGAGCTCTGGCCTCCCCCGCCCCAAACAGGCAAGGTGGGGGGAGGGTCTGAGCTTCTCTTGATTTTTTTGGCTAGCTTATAATTTTCAATTTCAGATTTAGGAAAAAATTGCAAAAATAGTTCAAAGAACTTCTGTGTGTGCTTAATCCAGATCCCGTAAGAGTTTACATTTTACATCATTTGCTTTGTCAGTTGGTTTATCTATCTGCCCATACACACGCACATGCACATTGCTCATTATTATTATTATTATTATTATTATTATTATTATTATTATTATTGTCTGGGCCGCCTGAGAGATACTCGCAAATACGAAGCCCTGTACTCTTCGGTACCCCTTAGAGTGTATTTCCAAAACCGAGGATGTTGGCTTTCATATCCACAGTGCAGTTATCACATCCAGGAAATTAATATAAACATAATACTACTATGTAACTTACAGACATTCATATTTTTCCAGTAGTCCCAATACTGTCCTTTTAATATATTTTTTCTTTTTTTTTCCTGGCCCAATATCCTATGTAGCGTCACATCTTGCACTTAGTTGCCAGGTTTCTAATCTAGAGCAGTCCCCCAGCCTGCCCTTGTCTTGCATGGTCTTAATGTCTTTGAAGAGCACAAGCCGGTTACTTTGTAGAATGTCCCTAAATTTGAGTCTGTCTGCTGTTTCTTCATGATTAAATTCACGTTGTGCATTTTGGCAGGAATATTGCAGAAGCACTGCTGTGTCGTCCTTAGGACGCCACGTGAGGACACGTGCCTCGGTTTGCCCCATCACCAGCGGCGGTCATTTTAGTCCCTTGGTTAAGGTGTTGTTGGCCAGGTTTTTCTACTGTAAAGACGTGATTTTCCTCTTTGGAATTAATAAGTATTTTGAGAGTATGTAAATATCCCATTTCTCACCCAAATTTTTTTGAAAGAGTCTTATTCTATTTTAATTTAATCTTTTTAATTTATTTTTTAGAGAGAGGGGAAGGGAGGGAGAAAGAGAGGGAGAGAAACATCGATGTGTGAGAGATACATCGATTGGCCGCCCCTCACATGCCCCCAACCAGGGACCAGCCCGCAACCTTGCCATGTGCCCTGACCAGGAATTGAACCAGTGACCTTTCAGTTCATAGGCCAGACTCAATTCACTGAGCCACACCAGCCAGGGCCAAATGTAATCTTTACTGTACTTTTTGTCCACCGCCATTTAGTCTCCTTACACCCCCACCCCCAGCTGTCACCACACTGCTGTACACGTCCATGAGTCCTTCTTCCTTTTTACTCAATCCCTCCACCGCCTAAACACCGCCCCCCGCCCCAGAGCTGTCATCTGCTCTCCTGCGGTTGTACCCTGTGGTCTTAGCATCCTTCGACAATTCTTGTCTGAATCAGTTACTGCTATGATTGATATTTGCCAGTTGGTAATTTTTAAAAAACTCCATCATTTCCTTGACATTCGCTAGTTGGCGTTCTAACGTAACAAAGAATCCCCCCACTTACTTATCTGTGCATTCATTCGTCCATTTATATCAGTGTGGAGTCATGAACTCCTGTTTCGTCCAACACGGTATGAGTGTTTCTGTCATTATTTATGTGCAGGCTCAAACTGTCCCCAACTCGGCCAATGGGAGCCCGGTGGCATCCTAGCTATTCTCCCTGCATCCGACGGCAGGGCCTGCATTTCTGCTGCTCGTTGGCCACCCTCGATCCTAGCACAGGACTTAATATATTTTTTATTGAGTTATAGAACTCTTATCTATAAAGTGTCAGTAATAATAGTGACTGTCATAGGATTTTGCAAGAAGTAAATGAGCAATCATGTTTAAAGTGTTTAGAACACTAGTGATATTAGTAGCTGATATTTATTCCCCACTCACTGCGTGCCAGGTACTGGTCTACGTCTTCGGCCTGTGCTAATTCACTAGGCTGGTCCTGTGAGGTAAGGCGTGTTCTTTCCTCGTTTCACAGAGGAGGGGACTGGCGCTGAGACAGATGAGACTTCCCGCCCAGGGCCACGCAGGCAGCGCCCAGAGCCTGCGTTCTGGCTGCAACGCCGAGTCGTCACCTCACACAAGTCATGAGAGTGAGGCACACACGCTGATGAGTGTGCAACGGAAAGGGCTTTGGTAAACTGAGGGTGGAAGGACTTCCAGGGGGACCAGCATGAGGGATGTCACATAGGTGGCAAAGAGCCACATGTGGAAGTCCAGACCTCGGAATAGTCCTCCACACCCAGCCTCCCGGGCGTCAGCTGTTGACCTGAACTGTCCTCTTCTGGCCTCACCCTTCCAACCTCGGGGCCGCCTTCTGCCAGTCCCGCCACCACTGCCTTGTCCCAACCAGGCAGCACTTCGCTCTGCCAGTAGCTCTGGGTCACGGCCCTCACCCGTGCTCCTTCACAGCTCCCTGCTCACTTGTCCGTGACTTTCATCATTGACCATCTACTTCTTAGCAATGATCGCTGTTGCGGTTTCACAGTTACTCATTTGTTTATTCGGTTTGAGTCTGTCTGCCCCGATGTCTGCTCTTGTTGCCATGTATCTCCTGGGCATACCTACACATAGTAGGTATTTAATAAACACTTGCTGAGTATTCGAATGGCTGTAGCCCTTTGCTCTCATCCATTCTTTCACTGACTTGTCCGCAGAGTCCTGTAAGAGTGTCCTGAGTTGTAAAGAATGAGGGTACCTTGATGGTTCAGAGAAGGAAAGGGCCTATTTCCAAAACTCCGCTCCAGGCCAAGAGCAGAGCTAGACCCTGGGCTCATCCTACTTTTGTGACCTGTGTCCCTCTGCCCTTCACATCAGTGTTCAGATTCCCAGCCCCATGAAAGTAGCTCTGGGCTTCTGGAAACCCATACAGAGGGACCCTTAGTAGTAACTAATGCTCAGTAAAATAAATTTATTGATATTCCTAATACGCGATCCTGAATTTAATATGGTTGAAGTGTTTCCGGTGATTCACGCCAACGCCAGGAGTGGCCTTCTAACCCAGCTCACACTGACAGTTGTGCTCGACTGCGCAGTCCCATGGTGACCAGAAGAAACAGTCTCATGCCTCCCAGGAAGTCTGGACTCCCGGAGTAGGTGACAGGGATAAGCCTAGCAGGTTAGGAGACATGTGCCAGGGCACAGGTGACTGGCTGTCACTGGCAGGCATGGGAAAGGGCCAAGTAAAGGATGGATATCAATTAAAAAGGAAAGGTTGCATGTAACCCAAGCAGTGAGCCAGGACCAGGGGATAACACCCAGGGGCAGGTTTCTCTGCATCAGAATCTCCTTGGAAGCTGGTTAAATGCAGACACTGGGGCCCTACCTCAATAATGCTAAATCACAACCTCTAAGAAGAGTTTTTATCTTTTACCAGCACACATCCACCCAAAGTGACATTGGTGTACGCTGGGCTCAAGAGGTCCAACGTCTTAGAGAAAAGACTGCTCACTGCGAGGCACACTCAGTAGCCAAACTACAGTCAAGGAGACCTATTTGAGAGCTAATCCAACAGTTTACCCCAGGCAGCTAAGCAGTGCTGTGTGTGCTCTGCACACGGAATGATTCTGAGCATGGTTTCAGTATGTCAGTGCTCTGTTCTACCGGTTCCATGTGTATGTGTGTCATGGACGGCTTTTGAAAAGATTCAGATGCCTTGTGTTTTGGTTGGTTTTGATATATATGCTGGAAGAAGCCTCAGTATATGTAGTAAAAGTTTGCAAGGTAATAATGCTTAATTGAATACTGTCTCCATGTTATTAATAATCTAAAAAATTACTTCAGCTGCCCTCAACCCCTGCCTGTGGTGGGCTATGATAGGGCAGTTTGATTGCAGCTGATATAAAGGGAGCTCCCAGATCGGAAAAGAACAGAAAAGCATCTATTGAAAGGGAAGTGGTGGAGGAGCATTGAGGGGTTTCAGTGAGTGCTGAGGGAGCTGAACCCTCATTTAAAGAATGAGGTCTGCAGGCTAATCCACTGCCTAGGTTTCTCTCATCATATTTCTTCATTGAGTAAATGCAACTTCCCACCCCAGAACTGTTTCTCTTATTTTTCCTCTGCTGGATAGATAAGACCATTATAACATGGGCAATTTGAAAGGAGTCCAAGTACCAAATTGTTGAACCAATATTCTCTAGAACGAAAGCTCTGCTAAGGCAGAAATCTTTGTCCCTTTGTCTCAGGAAGTCTTATCCTGGCAAATGGTAGGTGCTCCATGCTGAGCTGAGGAATGGCCATTGCGAGATTCCAAAGGCGAAGATTGGAGGAAGCTTCAGTCTCAAAATACACACGTTTGGATTTAGAGCCAGGATCACATCGATGGGCTGACTTCCTGCAGTAGCCGGCTGTCTTAGTGTCTGCCAGCTTCCGTACATCCAGGCGCCAGCAGGGCTGGTTCCTTCTGGGGGCTCCGATGGAGAACCCACACCCTGCCTCTCTCCTAGCTTCCTGCGGTCCGGCAATCCTTGGTGTTCCCTCGCTTCTAGACACCTATCGCTGAAACTCACGAGAACGCAGATAACCTTCTGTTTCTCTCAATGGCAAGCTGAATTATTTGGACAAATCCTCCTACTGGTGACAACTTAAAAGGTTGGGTGACGTATTTTGCTAAAAGTATTTTTTTTAATAATTCATTTACTGTTGTTCAATTACAGTCATCTGTTAAAAGTATTAAAAAGTCTACGAGATGGACAAGAGAGGTAGAAATGTTGGGCCCAAACTGAGTGAAAACTTGGAGAAGAAAGCCCCGCACCAAAATTACCTTTGCCTTGAGGTCATTCGATGGTTTCGCAGAACCAGTTACAGAATGGATAACTCCTCCCCTTTATGTTGGAATCTCAAATATCTATAACTCCAGGGCAAGCGTGAACAGGAAGCGAACCAGCCCTGCAGCAGACGTGCAACTCAAGTTGGCATCACATGATCGCCTGGGGAATTTCAAGCCTTGAACTCAGTTAAGGTAGTTTCAGACCATTAGTACATCAAGGCACACAGTACAAGTGAAGAGAATCTTTTCTGAGGAAAAGTACTGCCATACTGGTTTTAAATAATTCCCACAACTAACTTTTCACAGACAGCATTCTGCATGTCAAAATAACCAAGTGCATATGGAAATATGAGACCGTGAGTGAGAACCCACAGAATCGGACCCCTCAAAGACTTGAGAGGTCAAAGTCATTAGACCCAGAGAATAAAATACTGATGCTCACTGTGTGTAAAGAGATGAAATATGAGGTTGAGACTATCTACAATAAATAAGAAACTATAAAAAGTATTCTAGGCTAATTGAAAAAGAGCCAAATAGAATTTTGAGAAAGGAGAAAATATAATAACTAAAATTGAATAACTCAATGAATAGTTTACTTGTAGATTAGACACAGGGCATTTGTGAACTCGAGATAAACCAGAAGAAAAAATCCAGAATTCAACAAGGAAGGATGAAGTTGTAGAAGTAATTACAAGGGATGTCAAGGGTACAGTTAGAAGATATAATATATGTGTTTGGGTCCCAGGAGGATAGGAAAGTAGGAAAGAGTAGGAGGCAATATTTGGAGAGAGAATGGCTGGGGATTTTTTCAGAAATGATGGAAGGTATGAATCTACAGATCCAAAAGGTCTAAATAACTCAAGCAAGATAAAAATAAGTCTCTGCTAGACATACCATAACGAGACTACAAAAAAAAAAATAAATAAACCACATTGTAAAAGAGAAAAGCTTATTAAAAGCAGCCAAGGAGAAAAGATAGACTCCCTTCAAGTGAGCTGCAGTTAGACGGACAGAGTTGACTTGTCAGCAGTAATAATACTGGAAGATATTTTAATGACCTCTTCAATCTGATGAAAGGAAAAAAAACACCAGCCTAGAATTATATCCCCAGTGAAAATATCCTTCAAAATCATGGAAGCAATATCCTTTGAACAAAACAAAAATACAAAAAGACAAAAGCACTAGCTTATTCATTGCAGTACTATTTATAATTAAGAAAAAACAAGCCAGAACCTGGAAACAGCCCAGGTCTGTCAGCAGGAGGCCGGTTGAATGAACACAAAGGACGCTGGGATAGTAATAAACAAGAATGCTCTGGGTCAGTGTCTATGGCACACGACGTACAAAAAGCATGTACAGTATCTACCTTTCATCAGCAATCGTGGGGCACACACCTGTGTTTGTGTTACAAAAAAGCAAAGTCGTGTGTATATTTTTAAAAATTACATATAGGGACACAGTGGGAGAGAACAGAGATACAAATGGAAGTTAGTCACCTTTGAATAACCTTATTTTGCAGGTTTGACTTTGGAATCATGTAAATTTCTTACGTAACTATAAAACAACTAAATTTAAGAACTAATTCCTAAAATTAAAAGTAAAATAAACCAAATGAGCACAACTGTGTGTCAAATTGGTGTCCTAATGATATAAAAAGAGTTATTCCAAGTATTTAAAACATACTAACTTCTTGCACATCCTTAGTAGAACACAGACAAGGAATGAAGAACTCCCGGAACAACACCACCGTGACCTCAGACTGTTCCTAATAATCGCACTGTTGGTGCTGGTGTCGGTGTTGTTACTCTAAGACTGTTGAGTGTGTAGGGGGATCAGGGTCAGAACGATGGGCGAGGCGAGTGCCACCCTCGGGCAGAGAGTTTAAGGAGGTGCCGTGCACCTGCTGCGCCCCGCGAGTGCGCCTCCTTAAATTTGCACATGCACATCGGTCCTGTGTAGGATGGAGCGAATGCATAAATATCTTAATGTTATTAAGAACCACGATTTTTGGTGTGAGAGTGTTTACTGAAATTAAGTGAAAACCCTGTACCCCTGTATTTGAATTGTCCGTATCAGTACCGGTTCATAATGTTTTCTTCTTGTGATATATTTCATCTTAAAAATAAGAACGAATTTCCTAGTTCTGTCCATGGAAAGGTCCAGAAGGAATGACTAACCCAGTAGTGAGGAGCTCTTCTGGTGTCCACATCATGGTCTTTACATGCCACTTGCCACTAAAAGTTTCCGTGGATCTTCGGAGAAATGTACAGGGTGAACTCCGATGATCTTTTCTCGCCAGAAGCAAAGAAGATGTTCAATGCTGCTGGGGTTGCTCAGAAGGACTCAGCCGCCAACTTAAGTAAGCTGTCATTGACCACAGATGGAACAATTGGAGCATCAATAAAGACAGTAAGTATAGTAGATTGAAACACATTCAATATATTTAATTGCATAAATCTGTGATGATATAAAAAATCTCACTAATCGCCTTTGGGAGATACCAAGGGAATAACTAATTTTGGAAATGCTAAACATGGGGAAAGGATTAATTATTCTGCCTTTCCTGTGTAAACGGTACTTCAGGATCACCAAATGACCGATGGGGAAGTTTCTCTTCTCAGAAGTATTTCAGCTAATTAATGAAGAAGGACTGTTAGCATTAGATATCACCATTTTCCAACCTCTAATGAATTCATGGATCTAGACATTAATTATCAGTCTGTTTACATCCCCAAAGGGAAACAACTGGACATCGTGTGACCCTGATGGAGGAGTACCACCGTATCTACAAAGTAGTCTTGCCAAATAATTGAACCTGAATTTGATTAAATCTCCAAATCCAATTATGAATTTAAAGGAAATACAGAGAACAGAAGAATATGTTAATTGACAGTAAAGAGATACAATTAGCAAAATCCAGACTGTTTCTTCATTAACAATAGCAACAAAATGCAAGCCAGAAAAAAGGTGGAGAGAAAATCTATAGAACAGCAGAAACTTCAGTGACAAAGGCACCAATAACAATATAAAGAATTCATTTGCATCCCAGTTCAAATAAACTATAAAAACAAAAATTAATAGGACAATTGAGGGAATGTGAACGCCAATAAGATACATTATAATAAAAGTATTGCTGATATTTTTCCCAGACTGTTTTCTTTCTCTGGTGTTATTGAGATGTAATTGTTAGTTTCAGGTGTAGAACATAATAATTTGATACATGTATGTATTACAAGATGATTACCACAATAAGTTTAGTTACCATTCATCACAGATATTTTTTTTGGTGGATGATATGGTAGTGTTTAAAAGGGAGTCCCCTTCTTTTAAGATATGCATTTGAAAATATTTACAGGCGAAAAGGTATGATTTTGCTGCCAAGTAACTTAGGGTGAGGGCCGTGGCTGGGGAGGCCAGGAAAACAGAGTTGCCGGTGGGTTGGTAACCCGGAAACTTGTGATGGGTGGGTGGGTGGGACTCAGTATTCTTTTCTTTGCTTATGCCTAAGTTTTTCATAATAAAAAGTGTTGAAAGAATAAAGTAAAAAAAAAAGATTTTTTCAGGAAAAAAAAAACCTTTGAGTGAAAGAATTTCTAAAGGAATTTCAGGCAGAAGGGAGCTGACTGTGGCCGGAAGGTCAGAGAGGCAACAAGGAATGGAAGGAGACACTGTGAAGAAGTGAGTTAGGTGCACGGTGGCAACATAAGACCGTCGTCACCACGCCTGATGCGCTCCGGAAACCCCAGAGGGAGGCGTGCGGTTGAGTAAACGGAGGGGAAGTGCTCTGCAGCTCCCGCGTGCTCTGAAGAGCGGGTCTGGTGTTGTGCGGGGCTCTGGCGAGCTCGGGGGGCGCCACAACTTCTAGGGTCACAGCGTAAAGAATATGAAAGTGCGTGACGCCAGGTGGTGACTGTGGGGAAGGAAAACGGAACGGTAAAGAACATTGCTCAGTTCACCCAAAGGCAAACAAAAAGAAAAGTTTTCAAAAATACACAGCAGGTGGGCTAACCAGAAATTCTCTTCTGCACAAAGTAAGATGGTAGATTTAAACCCGGATACCTTGGTGAATTTATTTATTTATTATTTTTTTCAAAGATTTTATTTATTTATTTTTAAAGATTTTTATTTATTTATTTTTAGAGAGAGGAGAATGGAGGGAGACAGAGAGGGAGAGAAACAGCAATGTGTGGTTGCCTCTCACATGGCCCTCACTGGGGACCTGGCCCGCAACCCAGGCATGTGCCCTGACTGGGAATCGAACTGGTGACCCTTTGGTTTGCAGCCTGCGCTCAATCCACTGAGCTACACCAGCCAGGCCTTGGTGAATTTATTAAAAATGAATAGACTACTTGCTTAAGAAAATAAGGATGTCAGACTGGATTTTTAAAATCAAACTATGTGCTGTTTATAGATGAATCTAAAATTTAAAGACACATTGAAAGTAAACAAATGAAAAACTTATCCCATGTAAACATTAAACAAGTAATGGGTGTAGGTGCGTTTGTACTAGACACAGTAGGATTTAAAGCACAGAACATTAATGGAGATGAAGAGAGTCATTAAGAAGGGGCAGCATTTGTGTTAGAGGCAGAGCCACACCGTCCCTGCCTGGTGCAGGCGGGGCGGGGAGGGCTGAGCAAAAGGGCGAGCAGGGCGTAGTGTTGCACTGATGGTGGGCTTCCCGGTTAGATCGTGACTGTGCAGGTGTTGCTTCACAATGATTGAGTATAGGATGCACTCACGCCTTTGCTTTCTGTCCTCTTCTGTGTCATAGTTCACAAAAGAATCTGCTTTGTTTTCTTAATGGCCGAATGCTGTGGGCAGAACTCTTCTGACATTAAAACATAAACTCTTGCTCGGCTGGTGTAGCTCAGTGGATTGAGCGCGGGCTGGGAACCAGAGGGTCCTGGTTTGATTCCCAGTCAGGGCACATGCCTGGGTTGCGGGCCGGGTCCCCAGTGAGGACCATGTGAGAGGCAACCATACATTGCTCTTTCTCCCTCCCTTCTCCTCTCTCTAAAAATAAATAAAATCTTTAAAAAAAAAAACACCATAAACTCTTGATCACATTAATTCCACGCTTACCTGTTACCGGATACTAGTTAAAGCTCTTCATACGTATCCACTTGTTTGGCCCTCATGACGACCCTATGAGGTAGATTCTGTTTTTCATCCCCATTTTAAGATACGGAAAATGGGCCATAAATGAGTTCCGTTCAAGGTCAGAAAGGGACAGAGCCAGCAATCAAAACCTGTGCTCTAGTTCCCGAGCCTCCGTGCCCGACCACTCTGCTGTTGCACCACTTCAAGGTCATCCCAACACGCTGACGTGAAAGGGGCTTCTGTGCTGCACGGACAATATTTCTTCATCTCTAAATATATCTCTGCTTTACTTCGTGTTCCCTGGAAAAGTGTATCTACCGTCAGATTGGGAAAAATTAATACTGAAGAGCAAGTAGCCTAGAAGAGGAGACAAGTTTGGAGAAAAATGGAGAAATCCTCTAGGATACTAGCATGTATTAAAGCAATTGTAATTAAGCACTGTATTTGGGGGAGCAGGGGTAGACAGACAGACCTGTGCGATGGCATTGGGAACCTGGAAACAGAGGCGCCTAAGTAAGGGACTGCAGGATAAACAGAGAAGCGTTACAATCAGTGAGGAAAATACAGGCAATCGAATATGTTCTGTTGGGAAAAACGGCTACCGATGTGGAAAAACATGAAACTAAGTTTCTGCCTAACACCACGTGTGACTATAAGTTACAGATGGATTTTTTAAAGACCTTTTAAAGAAGAAAACATGGGGAAAATGTGTTTGTAACTGTACAGACACACATGAAAGACAGCATACACCAAGTAAAAAGAAACGCCACAGACAGGGAAGAAATACTTGGAACTCATAAACCGACCTCTTCTGTCCAGAGTTAATAAGAAAAAATGTCAATAGAAAAATTAGCCAAGGGTTTGTGTTGGCACCGCATAGAATTTAACACATAAACATACCAGGTGCGAACAACAGATACGTTCTTGGTGTAAGTGGTCCTGCCTCCTGTATTCCTACGTTGCGTGTGTGCTGGGCACCCTGCGGTTGCCTGGCCACGGTACTGAAGAGAGACTCGGCCTCACTAGAAATCAGAGCATACAAATTAGAACAGTAAAGTAAAATAAACCAAATTATGGCCATAAAATGTCACGTGCATCAATTTAGCAAAAACCGATCAAGTCTAGTAATATTTGCCTGTGGGCGTGTAAATGGGCACAGCCACACTGGAGAGAATTGTGCAACACCTACTAAAGTTGACTGCATTCATACCGCTGGGGCCCCCCGATTACACTTCTAGGTGAGGACCTTTCTCATCGGTGCATGAAGAAACTTGTACAAGGGTACTGATTGCACACTATGGAACCAAGCAAACAAACAAAAAACAAAAACCAAGAGAAGCCTACTGTTCCCCAGTAGATCAAACCTTTGTGGTTTAATCTCATCATATAATTCCAGCATCATAATCATGTAACAAAAAGCTAAACGCTAGTGAAAAGCGAATGAACTAGAGCTGTACGTGTCAGCGTGGATAAATTGCAAATGCATTGTATCAAGTGTTTAAGGAAAATGACAAATGGATGCTCACAGTGAAACTTAGACACTCGGAATCATAGAATGTGCTATGTAGCGACAGGCAGGCGTGCACGCGTTCCGGAGGTGAAAGACCAGCACGTGGGAGAACGTGTGTCTGTGTGGTTGCCTCAGGCGAGGGTGGGAGGGGTGAGGTCAGGGGGGCTTTCAGCTGTGTTTTTGCTGCTGTCTTCCGAAAAAGACAAGGAGACGCAAATCTGATACAACAGTGAATCTACTTAATCCAGGTGATGGGCTGTAGAGGTAGCTGTTTTTCTTTTTTTTTTTTTTTTTTTACATTTTCTACATGTATGGAACAATTCAAAATTGAGAGCAAGAAGTGATTTTTTAAAAGGAAGTGAATGCTATGGCAGGTCCCCAGGCCCAGATGCTCTTCTAGCTCAGAGGCAGCATTTGGCGCCCGTCAAAGGGTCCGAAGCTGAAGTAAAGCCAGTGAATCATTGGTAAAAATCGCTAAAACTTTACTGTGCGTGGCAATGACTGTAACAGCATACACAGTAAAAAAAAAAAAAAAAAAAAAAAAAAAAAAAAAAAAAAAGAACTGATACTTGGGGAAAAAACTTTATTGTGCACGCACCAGAAGAAGAGTTTGCAAACCGGGAGCACTCAAACCAGAACGTGGACTGGCCTGGGCTGTGCGGTGAGAACGCGGTTTCCACAGTGAGGAAGCAGGGCTGTTCATCCTCCCAGGGACTGGGCAGCTGGTCAGCAGTTCCCTCGCACCAGCCTTGGGAAGCAGTTCCAGTTTGGCTGTGGTGTCCAGAGGCCTAAGTGAAAACTGACCCAGATCAAGTCAGACTTACAAAGTAAACCAAAGTAAGCTTTGCTCGTGTGACTCCATTGGTTTGGTCTACTCGGGCGGTGTTCAAGGCTGGTCTCCATTTATTTCCAATTTTAACATGTCCTCTCTGGCTCAGGTGATTAACTTTGTGTCGCTCTCCGTGGGTCACCTCCAGAGGGAAGGGCGTTATCCCTCCAGAGAGCCAGTGCCAAGCCATGGGGGACTGTCAGGCAGAGCAGGTGTGCGTCCAGGTGGGAGGCAGCGTGGGCTGCGGGGACAGCGTCGAGGTGCCTTGCGTG
>PVJI01028074.1:0-16933 GCA_004026765.1 Micronycteris hirsuta
GCTCAGCTCCGGATGCTGCTCCCGCCTCCTCCTCCTCCTCCTTCTCTCCTCCCCCCGCTGCCCTCGACCGGACCCGGGGTGCCGTCACAGGCGATGCTCGTGCGGTGTCCGGGTGTCCGCCCCAGATTTCTCCCCCCACCCCCCGACCCCTAGCCCCGTCCCTACTCCGCTTGAACTCCCGCTCCTACCTAGGCCCCCGCCCCTGGCCCCCCGGGACGGACACGCCCTGAGCGGGGGATGCTGCGCTAGAGCCGCCGGCCTCTTAAAGGAGCCCGCTGCTGCCATCCGGCGCACTCCAGGCTGGTCCCTGGCCCGTCTGGCTTCCTCACCTCCCTGCTGGCGGTCCCACCATGGGCCTTTTGCGATTCCGTAGAAGCCCCCTAAAACCGGTCTTACAAACTCACTCCTATACCCCGAGGCAGTAGCCCCTCAGATGGGAAACCGCCAATCCCTCCCCCCACCTCCGCTCTAGCGTTGCTCCCCCTGTCATAGCAATTTTGGCAGCTTTCCTTCCCCTAATTGTCACCACTCCAGTTCCACCCAATGGGAATCCACTCGGCTCAAGGCCCCGTCCCCTTTCCGTGTTCCTGGATGACCCCCTCATTATTCCAAAATTCCTTTGGACCTCCACTCCAGTTTCAGAGCGAGCCATCTCTTCCCGGACCCACTCATTAGAACACTCATTGGAATCAGACACTTTTCGTGCTCTTTTTCTCTCCAAGGTCACAGGATTTTCCCTCACCTTTCAGCCCGAAAGGGGTGAGACTAGTTGTGAGACTTTGGGGGAGGAGGGAATAGAGCTCTGAAACCCAGATTAGTCGATAAGATTTAAGAGGCAAACAGCTCTTGCACTCAACTGAGAGATCCAAGACTCATCGCAGAGGGAATGAAACCACCACGTGCCTTAGTCCTTCCAATTCTGTCCTGATTCTCAGGATCCAGAGGGGTCTCCTGGCAGCTAAAGGTTCACTAGGGCCACTTTACAAAGGCTTTAGAAAAGAAGTGGAAACCTGACAGACTGCAGTGCAGAATTAAATGGGAAGAGAGGTGAAGAGACAACCTAGGAAAAGGAAGTAGGTTTTGTGAGACGAAGGCCCGAACGCTAGGGGCTTAGGTTGACGGCCGGGTGGACTGTCAGGAGATAGACTCTGACGTACAACTGTCCCAGTGACCCGAGGGGCAGAGAACAGTCCTCTCCCGCGTTCACGCAAGGCCCACCCTCGTAGACTGCAGAGAGTCAGGATCCGACAGCAGTCTCATCACTTAGGCCAATCACCACCTTCTCTGAAAACAGAGGCGGGATCAAAGGGGCTGACTCTGTCCTTGTCCCTGCCCCTCTAGGCGAAGTAACCAATCGCAATCCACTTAGAGCAAGCAAGCGCAATAGTGAACAACCAATTACGCCAGAAAGCTTCTCGTGCTTGCTTGACCCTGCCCCTCCAGCTGCGACAAAGATGACGCGCGAGCTCCTGGGTTCTGTAGTTTTCTCAGTATGAAGCCCTCCACCTCCACCGCATTGCCCGAGTTAGCCCTTCCCTCCCCGCCCCCAGCCGCTTCCACTCGGCTAGTACGCATGTCCACAGGAGAGGAGACGCGGAAGGGAAGAGGCGGGACGATATTTAAAACAAACAAAACCACCCCCAGCTGGGGTAACTACTGTGGAGGTGTCCATTCCTGCCGGAAGGCGGTGGTACCCGCTAGGGCGAACCGTGGGACGGTTGTGGGGCGACTCGCTCCCCTCCTGACAGACCCTCACGGAGTAGGGTGGGCGGGGGACTCCATATCCCAGCATGCTCCACGGCGGGCCCAGCCGGCCGCAACTTGGGGCTTGGCCCCGGCCCTAGCGTGTCGGCGTTGTATTGGGGCGCGTGGAAGCTGAAGTCACTGTGGTGCCCGCGGGGACGGAGGAGGGAATGAGTGAAGAGGAGCAGGGCTCCGGCACTACCACAGGCTGCGGGCTGCCCAGGTGAGCGGCCCCGTACCGACAGCTGCTGGGCGAAGAGCGCGGCGCGGTGCGGACGGGTAGCGGCGCGGCCCCAGCATGCATCTGGCCTGAGGGTTGTTCCCGGCAAGCACTGGGGTAGTGGGCCGTGGTTCCCGGCATTCACCCGAGCGGTGGCCACTGCCTCCAGCTCGAAATAGTTTGGGGCTGGCCCGGTTCCCAGACTGCACTGGGGCATTGGGCTTTATGCTCCGACATTCAGTGCGTTTGGTGGGTACTGGGTTCTTGGCCTGCACTGTGTTAGGGGACATGCATTTACAACCTGCACTCGGGTACAGGATCACCTGCCTTAACTGCGACAGGAACAGTGCATTCCCTGCTTGCCCTGGGGCCGTGGACCCTGATTTCCCAGCCTGCACCTCCAGTCCACATTGAACCCAGCCTATGGCTGCTGTACTGCCTGGGGTCTCTTGGACCCTGTGACCCCTATAGTGTACCTGGGTCTGATATAGCAGTGCTTGGCCAGGTGGGTGCAGAGAGGGGAGGTGTGATGAGGGTCTGTGCCCCTACCCCCAGTATAGAGCAAATGCTGGCAGCCAACCCGGGCAAGACCCCGATCAGCCTTCTTCAGGAGTATGGGACCAGAATAGGGAAGACGCCCGTGTACGACCTTCTCAAAGCCGAGGGCCAAGCCCACCAGCCTAATTTCACCTTTCGGGTCACCGTTGGCGACACCAGCTGCACTGGTGAGGAAGGCTTGGGCCAGCCTGGCTGGGGTGTGCGTTCACAGGGCCCCATTGGCTTTATTTCTTGGAGTCTCTTCACAGTCCGCTTTTCCAAGAGCAGTGAGGGAGGGAGAGATTTTAGGGGGAAAGGCCACCGACTGGATTGGGAGAACAGGTCTAAGAGGAGGTGGGTAGGACTTGGAAGAGTTAGAGGAGCAAGTAGGATTGCCATAGTGATCTGGCAGATCAGCATCATCCTGGAGGAAAAAGAGGAGGTAAACCAAAATCTCAGCCAAATATTTGGGGGAGTGAGTGTTGGCTGTCCGGGGCTTTTTGCAGGTGCTTAACCAAATTCCTATTTAATCACCAACATCAGTCTAATCCAGTGATGTTAAGTGGTAGTATCCTCATGTTGAATATGAGGAGACGGAGGCTCAGAGAGACTCAATGACTGGTGCAAAATCACAGGTTTAGTACCGAGCCAGGCTTGATTCTAGAGCCTACCATCCTTCTATTCTTGCAGCCATCTCTATTGAGAGAAAAAGCTTCCCAGAGGAAAGTAAGATAGAGAAAGAATCTCCACCTAAGGTGTCTGAGCTCAGAAGCAGTTCTGTCTGGCATGGCTTGATTTGGGGAGCTCGTGGAAAGATAAGGGCCCTTCCTTCCAGCAATTAGTATAACACTTCCAGTCTTGGACAGGGGGAGGCCAGTGAGAAGGGGCTTGTTTGACTCCCTATAGCTGTGAGGAGAGAGGCTGTGGGATGCTGGTTTCTCTTCCGTCCTTCCAGTGACCTCCAGTATTGCCCACACCCCCTCTCTCAGGTCAGGGCCCCAGCAAGAAGGCAGCCAAGCACAAGGCAGCTGAGGTGGCCCTCAAACACCTCAAAGGGGGGAGCATGCTGGAGCCGGCCCTGGAGGACAGCAGGTGAGGGAGGAACAGCTGAGGCATCCTAGAGGCCCTGCCAGGAACCCAGGCCCTTGCATCAGTAGGCCTGGCCTGGTGACACTTAGCCGCCTTGACCTGGGCTCTTCCTGAGTTTCTTCTGGCCCTGGGCAGGATGCTTCCAGGGCTCCTGCTGCTGGGGGGAATGGCCAGCTCCACTGAGGGCTTTGTGGCTGTGGCTAGGGAGGGAGAGGGGTGGAGGCTGAGGCTGGAGGGAGTTGCCTTCTCTGTCTAGCAAGATGCCCTTTCCTCTTCTGCACTCAGGTTGGAGTTTGTTTTTCCCATGTTTCTTGGGTAGAAGGAGACCCTCTTCCTCCTTTTCTCAGTCTTTTTGATCCCATGCTTGGCAGAAAAGGATCCCAGGAGGAAGAGCTGGTGGTTGAGCTTCCCTGAGTCTTTGACTCAAGTGGGAAGGAATTTTCATAGAGGATGGGCAGGTCAGGAGGACCTGGGTCCCCCGCCTTTCCAATGAGTCGCCCCCACCCGCACATGGGTGTGAATCAAAGGCCCCCTTCCCCTCGGGAAGTTCTTTTTCTCCCCTAGACTCTTCACTGCCTGAGGACTTTCCGGTTTTTACTGCTGCAGCCGCTGCTACTCCTGTTCCATCTGCTGTCCCACCCAGGTATTTTGTGTTTACTGACTGCCTGAGGCGGGGAGGGAGGGGTCCTGGCTCCTGGCCCCCAGCCTTTAGACCCAGGCCGGTCAGACAAAAGGAAGTCTGAGAGTAAACAGAGGCTGGAATAGCTGGGGACCAGAGTTTGAAGAATTTGCACCAGCTGGTAAGCTCTTGGGACAGGAGGTAACTAATGATTTTTAAGTAGTTATATGGATGATGTTTGACCATGTTTAAGGGTCTTGCAAGGCCCTGTTCTTCTGGCCTGGCCCTATGATGGCCTTGTGTTTGAGTCCCATCAGGTGCTTCCAGGGACTGGATATACAGCCCCTCCCACTGTCCTGGTGAGGTGATGACCACGTGTTCCAGAAAATTGAAATGGGCCTGGGACCTGGAGGAGACCTCACTTGCAGGGGAGGGAGAAGGAAGCAGGCTAGAAGTTTGGACAGACAGCTGCCTGCCCTGCTGGAAAAAGGGGGATGATAGTGGGGGAAACCAAAACAAGGCACAGGACTCCTGGGCAGCAGCAGAAGAAACTAGCCCCCTCAGCTTTGGCCCTGGGCCCTTTTTCCTTCAGGAGCCCCCCCATGGAGGTGCAGCCCCCTGTCTCTCCTCAGCAGTCTGAGTGCAACCCAGTCGGTGCTCTGCAGGTGTGCCACCTTCTTCATTTCCTGTGCATGCCTGTCCTCCCTTGAACCAGGGGACATGAGGGAAGGTTATGGCGGGGGGGCGGTTACCCTGTTCTGGGAGGTGGTTACCCTGTTCTCACGTCTTCTTCCATCCCCTTATTCCTCTTCTAACCTGGAATCTGAGGCTCTAGGGTAGGAGGGAGAGGATGTTTGGACTCCTCTCACTCAGCCTTGTGCACCCTTATTTCTCCCTTCCAAGGAGCTGGTGGTGCAGAAGGGCTGGCGGTTGCCTGAGTACACGGTGACTCAGGAGTCTGGGCCAGCCCACCGCAAAGAGTTTACCATGACCTGCCGAGTGGAGCGTTTCATTGAGATTGGTAACTGGGCAGAAGGGAATTCTTGCAACTACTGTCCCCAGCACTCCAGTCCTGGCCACAGGCAGCGCCTAGCCTCTCTGCTACAGTCCCACTCTCCTGGCTGAGACCCCCATCTTGGCTCCTTCCTCTTAGCTTTTTCCTTGTACCCTGTCTTCCCCCCTCTTCTGGCCAACCAAATTCTCAGGTTCATGGCAGGTCCTGAGCTCCCCTTTCCAATCGACATCTCCTGAGGGGACCCTCAATCCAGCTGTGAGCTGGGTGAAAAGCCCTGGGTCTGTTGGGAGTTATAATCCAGTAATCCTCTTCCCACACACAGGCAGTGGCACTTCCAAAAAGCTGGCAAAGCGTAATGCGGCAGCCAAAATGCTGCTTCGAGTGCACACGGTGCCTCTGGATGCCCGGGATGGGAATGAGGCAGAGCCTGAAGATGATCACTTCTCCATTGTGAGTGGCTTGTGGGCCATCCTCCACACCAGGCCAGGGCATTGGGGACTCAGTTCTGTGACTTGGAAGTGAGCCTTTCTGGGTTCCAGGCCTGCTTGTATTTTTCCTAATGGACCCCGGGTTCTTGGGGACCCCTCTCAGCTTCAGCTGTAGACCCACCTGGCATGTGCTGTGGGGGAGCTGGCCTGGTGTAGGGTCCTGTGAGCTTTTGTTCTGGGGATGAGCAAAGTCTGCTTGGCCATCCAGTTCAGGGTCTAGTGAGAAGGGGCCATACGGGAATTGCCTGAAGGGATGCAAGCTAAAGATAACTATTCTTTGGGCTTTCCTCTCCTTGGATATTAAATGTCCGTTAAATGCCCGGGTCTTCCAGCCCAATGCTACATCTTTTTCACTGTTTCTGTCTTGTCAGGGTGTGGGCTCGCGCCTGGATGGACTTCGGAACCGGGGCCCAGGCTGCACCTGGGATTCTCTGCGAAATTCAGTGGGAGAGAAGATCTTGTCTCTTCGCAGCTGCTCCCTGGGCTCCTTAGGTGCTCTGGGCCCTGCCTGCTGCAGTATCCTCAGTGAGCTTTCTGAGGAGCAGGCCTTCCATGTCAGCTACCTGGATATTGGTATGGCTAGTTGGGGGGCCGGGGGATGTTGGGGACTGGACCAGAGCAAGTACAGATGGGTATAAGGAGTCAGGGAGAGCATGATGAAGACGTGGACCACCCCTCCCGGTGCTGCCTTCCCACCCAACACCGCCTCCCTCCTCTCTCTTGGTCTCCAGAGGAGCTGAGCCTGAGTGGGCTCTGCCAGTGCCTGGTGGAGCTGTCCACACAGCCAGCCACCGTGTGTCACGGCTCTGCAACCACCAGAGAGGCAGCTCGAGGTGAAGCTGCTCGCCGTGCCCTGCAGTACCTCAAGATCATGGCAGGCAGCAAGTAAAGCTCCAGCTGGACTCACGGACGTACACCCTTGCTCCCTGCTCCTCCTGCCTTGGCCCAGGCATCTGCCCAGCTCTGGTACCCCCGGAGGTGCCATCTCTACCGCTGACAACAGACTGCCTCCCTGCAGGCCAAGGAGAGCATGGCCCCAGGAACCAGAGACCACAGTGCCTCAGTGGCCCAGCATCCGTCCTCATGTTACTAGTGATGATGAAGGGAAATGAAATTTGTCACTGTCCCCTAGAGCCCAGAATAAATGTGCTGCTCCTTGGATTCTTAACCCTGTTCTTTCTGTTTCCCTGAGTAGCTGATGGCAGAGGAGGTTAGTGCCAGATCACTTCCTGTGCTGTGCCTCCCCACCTTGTTCCCCACAAATCCCCACGTCTGCTTTTCTGCTGGCAGGAGGCTGGGTGCAGTGACTTCTGGAACTCCCATTGCCTGTGTTCCTGGACAGTCTGGTGGAGATGGAAGGGCTGTGGTTCTTGCCCTGGGCTCCCTCCCAGCCCTTTCAAGTTTCAGACACAGACACCTGGATTCAGAAGCCAGGCAGCTTTATTGGTTGCGGGGGGGGGGGGGGGGGGGGGGGGCAGGGCGCACATGCATTTTTGAGTGTGGGCCTTGCATGCAAACATATCAAGGGATGATGACTTGTCACTTCTTCCCAAAGCGCTGAGGGGCAGCCAGACTCCAGAACAGGGAGCTCGGCCCCTCCCCAGCTCGGGTACTCAGCCGTTCGTTCCTCCAGGAGCCCCGGGTGTTTCTGCCAAACCTTAGGAGAGATCCTTCCTCAGGTGAAGGTGCTTCCAGTCCTCCCTTTCTCTAGCCCCCTCCCTCCTCTTCCTCTGGCCCCTGCCTTGCCTGTGTCCCTCTCAGACTCACCTCTGGGGCTGAAACAGGAAGGCTGAGCTCCGGCTGGGTCTCCGCATGGTCTGGAGCAGGGAGAGCAAGAGTGACCTAGGGGTCTCAGAATCTTGTGCTGGGAGGGGTCCAAGGTCTTCCTCCTGTGGTACAGGGACATCCAGGAGGGAATGTGGCCAAAGACTTTTGACATTCAGGTCTCTAGAAGAAGGATGTAGCTTCCAGGGGCAAGTTGTAGGAGCCCTTTCCTCAGATGTGAAGCCCCAGTGAAGACCCTCGCCACTGGAGTGTTTGAACCTACAGCAGAAGTCTCAAGCTGAGGCAGAGGGAGTGATGTGGGGAGGGGGCGCTCACTTACCGTGAAGATCTGACCTCCATCCAGGTGGTTTGGTTCTCCAGCGTGGCCCCAGTCTGTTATTAAAAGCAGCACCACCAGCAGCACTGCTGCCTGCCTGGAATCCATGCTGTCATCTGCCTTCCAACAGCCACATCTGCCTCTTATACCTGCTGTCCCCCTGTCCCCCACCCCACAGCAGCCTGAGGGGGAATACAGAGCAGGCAATGGAAATGCACTGCTCCATTAAGAGCCCCTGGGATCCCCTCCCATGGCCCCTCTGGGACTTCCTGCTCCCAGCCTCCGGCCCCAGCCCCTAAGCCTGAAGTTACAGACTTTATTAGATGCATAAATCCTGTCTCCAGAGCTCAAGAAGCATCATTAATTGCAGATGCTTTGTCAGAGCCAGGCCCTAGAGGGCCTTTAAGAACCCCCAATCCCTCAACAGGTTGGAGAGCTCCAATTGATCACCTCCTCTCTTTTCTAACTTGTAGAAGAAAAGCATAAAGTCCTGTCGGGAAGGGCTAGGTATTATGTCCCGAAACAGAGGGCATGAGGGAAAGAGCCTGGGTCAGAGTCGGCTGGAATGACCCAGCCTGCTTCCTCCCCTGGCTGGGGCTGCAGTCAGTGTCACCCAGCCCATTCGCACCTGTTCAGATGTGCCTCTTGGAGAGTTACAAAGGGAGTCGGTACTCTGAGATTTGCCTGTGGAAAGAAAAGTGAGATACAGAGGAAGCGAAAAGAAATCCTTGTAGATGTACTCCCATTTCCAGGGCACTAGTTAGGCCTGCCTCACCTGGGCCTAGGGAGCCATCCTCCGCAGCTGGGGCACTGCTGCCACCCTGTGGTCACAGCTCCACACTGTCAGGTCCAGCCATTTCCTTTTCCTGGAATAGAGCTCTATGAAGAGTCAGAGCCAGGGAGGATCCTAAGGTCCTGATTCTAAGGAGTCCCAGAAAGGCAGGGGCAGAACACTGGAGTGGGACTACTGTTCTGTCCACCTCCCTCTAGTCACCCCTACCTTTGCCTGGCTGTGACCTACTGGGGCAGGAGACTAGAATCCAGCCTTAGGGAAGATCAGCCTCACAGGAAGGGGTCCTTCCAAGTCATCTGGTGCCCTTTCCCTTCTGATCCTAGGATCTGTCCCGCAGCATCCCCACCAGAGTGGTTCTGTAGCCTATGAATCAGCTTTGGCAAGCTGTCTACCCCTCTATACTGCAGTTTCTTCACCTAAAACACAGCAACATTAAAAGGAACTACTTCCTAAGGTGAGCATTATTTGAGATACTATTGGCCATCCACTCAGTACAAGATGTGACACAAAGCGAGTGTCCTGAAAACACTGGCGTGAGGAGCCTCATACACCTGAGTCCCAGGAACTTACCATCTCCTGAGAGTCTCCAGACAGATTTATCCTTGCACTGAGCTGGTTTCCATCTCCTTGTGGCCTCCACCAGGGTGGGCTTATTTGCCTCATTGTCTCACAGACAACTCTCAATTCTTGGATGTATGCAAGCCTTTCTCAGGTTTGAAGACATCTCATTCTTCTACTCTGTAGTCTTTTTTTTTTGTTCAAGGGGAAACAGTTCTCCCACCCCTGCCTCTTTCAAGTAAGGCATTTATAAACCAATTTGTACTTGGGGTAGATGGATCAGAGCAGGTTTTGATCTGGATGTTCCAGGCACTACATGTCCATTCATGCACAACTAGGGCAAACCTTTCTGTAAGCGGTCTCATGGCTGGGCCCAAGCACAGAACCTAACATTCCTCATTACATCTTACAGTTTCACTACTTCTAAAAATGGAGTATTAAAATCATAGGTAGATTGTTCTTCTGTGGGAAGTGGATCCTGCTCCACAGTGAGGTCCCTGGGCTCTCATCTGACTGAAGTCCGGAGGAGCAGAGGGTGGGTGGGGCACTGCAAAGAGTGGTTCTGGGGTCAGACAGAAGTCAGTTTTAATCCCAGCTCTTGGCACTTCATTGTGTGCCTTTGACAAATGTCTTAACCTAAACCTCACTTCATCATCAATAAAATGAGGCAACTACTCCTGTTACCAAGAGGCTGCTGTGAACAATAAATGGAACAAAGGGTCTAGCACCCCATCTAGCACAAAGCAGGCGCTCAGTGAATGTTTACCACGCTGCTTCTCCCTCTACTATTTTTCTGATCACCAAGCACACTATCTGAGCTGAGGCTGCATCAAGAAAGGAGCTGTATCTAGCTGGCTTCCTGCGTCCAGGATGGAGGTGACTGGTCTCTCCTTTGGTTAGCAGTCGGAATGGATTAATTCTGCTAACCTAGGAAACTGCCCTGCTTTCATCTCCACCTCCCGAGTCTCTTAATCTTGGCTTAGTATCCAGCCCTCAGTAATCCCCTTTCTTACCCTCCTCTGGACCACATGTGTTCCTGAGCACAACACAATGCAGACCACCACCTAAGAGACTCCTAAGGACACAGTTTCCTTACTTGTGTCAATTATACCAAACATCAGCCACAGAAAGCCTCTTAGATAATTTCTCTCCTATTGGGAAACCCTCAGAGGCACCTACTATTTCCTGGTCAAGTTCCTCAGTCTGGCTTACTCTCCTCACTTGTGATAATTATTAAGGAATACACAGGAGCAATTAGTAGTGACTGCCCTATATCTCCTTACTCATATGGTTCCTAAGTATTACCTCTTTCTCTTGACAACTGTCTTACCTGCTTCTAACCAATGCCCCCATCCCCCTAGAACTCACAGAAAGCTTCTCTTCTGGTCTCTGTGTATTCCCGTCATGCCGTACACTTTTTGTTTTTTAAAAAATTGTTGGGAAGGGGTGGGGACAAAACACTGAAAGGTAAGAGGACACTTGCCTTCAAACACCATCCCATCCCTCACCCACACAGAGCCACACAAGTCCTCTAGTGAGAGCTCCGATGAGGGCCCTTGTCCCCTGTACAGATCTGAGCCCTGGCCCCTCTACCTTGTTATATAATTTATATAAACCACCCACCTTCTCTAGACTGTCTCTAGACAGTCTTTACTGCATAACAAGGAAGGATAAGAATATCGGCTCCTTCTGTTCAAAGGAACGGGAGAGTAAGGAAAATCAGATACGGAAGTCCAATGAGTTCCCAGAAAGTGGATAATGGGATGTGTAGATCAGAATATTGAAGTATCAGACATAACAGTGGTTCTCTCGATAGTTTAATGTTATATTTGCAGCATAAATAAGGCACAATATATGTCAGGGCAAGGGAAAGAGGGAGAAGGCATGGCTGGGGATAACTGCTAAGTGGCAAAGGGGAAGGAAGAAGGGACGGTTAGGGAGAATAGAGCGAAGACTCTGCCTCAGCCCCGTCCTGGGAGATTGTGAGAGCCTGCTCACGGGATGATGCTGAATTGGTGGGGGTGGGGGTGGGGGCGGGGGCGAGAGGGAGATGGTTTTGTAACAAAATAGCCTGTAGCACTGCATGCTCTCACCTGTCAAAGTCCACCACTGGGGACTGGGGAGACTCAGACCCACAACGGAGTTCCTTGATGAGATGGAGAGGTTCTGCTACATGTCAAAGATATACAGAAGAGCAGAGATATAACCTTTGACAGACACTGTTTTCTTTGTCAAGAGGCTGCAGCCTCCATTGCTGGGGCTGGAGGCTAATCTCTCTGCCTGAAGGGGTGTGTGTGTATGTGTGTGTGTGGGAGAACAGGACAGCTAAACTCCAGCTGGTCCTTCCTGCAACAAAGAGCGTGGAGTGACCAGTCTGCAAGGGAATATGGAACAGCACCTGTCTAGACCGATGCAGGACACGTTTTAGGGATAAGTAGGATAAAGACAAACTTAGATTTTGAGATGAATAATGTGGTTGTTGTTTTCATGGGAGTGGAGAAAGGGGACTGGAGGAAATGGAAAAACACGTATGTTAGTGCTCAGGCAGACGATGGTACTTAAATAGTCTTGATACCCTACAAGAACTTCCCAGCTTGCCCTGAAGGCGATGGTTCTCAAACTTTAGTGTAAGAATCACTTGGAGTGCTTGGTAGAGCCCATCCTGAGTTTCTGATTCAATAGGTTAGGGGTGGGGGCCGAATGTACATTCCTAACAAGTTCCCAGATGCTGGTGCTGCTGGTCCTGGACCATGTTCTGAGAACCACTGCCCTAAGGCAGTCAATGAACTAGTGCTCACAGCCATTTCTTACAGCTAAAACCTCACTCACCAGTAGTAGCTAATGCTGGTAAGATTTCTCTGTGCTACCAGCTCCCATTAAAAAACCAACCCTAGCAGCTACAATACAAACCTGCATCTATCTACAAAGGACATAAGCTGCCTTAACCTTCCCCTCTCTCCCCAGCCTTTTCTCATTCTGGAGTAGGACTTCACCCCAAAGAGAGATGAATGAACTGGTAGAGAGGGTGGGAATGGTGGCCAGCAGCCACCAATGCTCATTCCTGCTGGGTGGACACCCTGGGGAGTGGAGGAGGTGCGGATTTATGTCTGTGTGTACATGTCTGGTAAACAGAAACAGAATTCTCTACTCTGAGGGGATGATTAGGGTTGTGGGAGGTTGGGGGTCCTCACTTGTCTTGTTCCTCCCTCCGCCCCTGTCAAACAAAAGTCTAAAGAAAGCAGAAAGAGCACATCAACCAAGACATATGTGATACAGCCAGGAGGACTGGATTCTACACAGACTTGTTATGAAATTAAAAAAAATACATTTCCTTCCTGTGTATACAATGTACAGTATTAATGGAAAATAATGATTTGGGGATGGAAAGGAAGTTATGAAAGAAAGGGAGAACTTTCGGGGGAAGAGCTGTCTCAGGGCTAGCACCTTCAGCGGAGTGCCTCGGTGAGGAACACGGGAGCCTCAGAAACCAGAGAAGGAATATCTGGATGTCTGCGTGGTGGTTCAGGCTGCAGACAGGGAGGGTTCTGATTAAGCACTCCATCCACCAGGACGTGTGGTGCTGGAGGGCAGTGAGTCAGGCAAGGAGTCACGAATGACACAACAGGCGAAGGGAAGGGGGCAAGGCGAGGTTCAGTTAGGTTAGCTCTTTACCACCACGAGAGTGAATGGTCTAGCGCTCAGGGCCAAGAAGATGAGTGCGGGCTGAAGGACGCCAGATTTGGGCTGTACAGCCAACAGGGAAAGAGTAAGTAAAAAAAAAAAAATCCTACTTTTTCTAGACCGCCCTAGTTGTAGGGGAGGCTTTCTCAGACTGTTCAACTCTAGGCAAGCTTTCAAGGGAACGGGGCAGAAAGTGCGCATTCCATAAGACCTAGTTCTGGCCCCTTTCTCTATGGCCTTGGTTATCTAGCAGCTGTGTTTTTGGAGTGAAGTGAGAGGCCTGAGTTGTGTGTTCACGTGGAAGAGCCCCAAGGGTCCAAACTCCCAGCTTCTTTCAGAAAGTGTCTTTCCTTAAGTCCCTAGAAAGGCCATGGTTCTTAAGAAAGGCTAAGTAATGCTCTCCATGATGTCTGATTCTGGTCCAGATGAGTCTGGAAGGTAAAGAGCAGGGAGAAGGACCACAGGGCTGACAGCAGTAACGAGATCAATGACGTTCCCCTCAACTATTCGAGAGGCTTCCGGGTCAGCAACTGCTGTCTTCTTCATGAGGCCGTGGCCCAACTAAAGAGCTGTTTGGGCTGTTCTGCCCTGCCCTTTCCTCACGTCACTGACGCTTTACTCCTCTGGTTCTGTCAATACCCCTCATTTAGGTCCCTGATACTAACTTCCCATGATGAAAATGAGAACTAGTCATGGGGGTCAAGAAAGTAAACAAGACCCTCTACAGAAACTAGCCATCCGACTCAGACACAGACTAGACTGGCAGGGCTCAAACTGCCTCCAAAGCCAGGTAGTGAGGCAGGGCATGTATACAGTGACACACTGATTCTTAACTTAAAAAACACTTGACTGAAGGGGGAAGAAAAATAGTGAAGAGTCTTATGAAGGCTCCTTAGGAGTCACAAACTCAGTCAAGCTTAAGGGCAAGGCTGCTAGCGGGAAATCAAGATAATAAAAAAATGAAACAAAACTAAAGCAGGAGAAAAGCCCACAGAGCAGCCATCTAAAAGACAAGTCCTGAGCAGCAGTTATGGCTGTGAATTTTTAAAGGCAAGTGGAGTCCCTGGAGGTGGTAACCTGCTTCCTGACCATCTGCCATGCCATTTGCTAATCTGAGCCTCCTCAGGGGCTGTTCCTTTTGGGTCCCGGGTGGTAGAGGATGAGAAAACCATGTTTTCTCTCCTTTCTCTTCACCAGGCGTGGCTTGTTCAGCACAGGCTCTGAAAAGCAGGAGGGAAAATTAAAAACAAATGCAGTAGAACATGTCATCTGACTGGCTCACCAGTTTATCACTCTGAGGAGGTGGGAATCTTGTAGCTTAGAACATTTCCTTGTTCCCCTATGACAGCCAATTTTAGAAGACAAATAATAAAGGAAGCTGGGAGTTATTTTGTATGTATGTTTAAGATGGAGGTAGGAGAGATGGAGAAAAGGACATTCTTGGCTTCGGCAGATGGCAGAAGGTGGCTCTGGGACAATTGGAAGGGTTTCATACTGAAGAGCTATTAAAGCTGACATATTTATCCACAGGCCCCTGGCTTTGGATTGCTTCCTATGGCCCTAGTGGAAATTGCATAGTTCAGAGCCAAAGGAAGATGAGAAGTCTTCATGGGGAAGAGAGAGAGACAAGAGGGGTGAATTTCCCCCTGCAAGCCGACTCTTCAAATGTAAGAATGGCTGAGAGCAGCAGTCACCGATTTCTGAGACAGGCTAGACCCTTCACCAAGCAGGGCTCTTCTGCTGAGATCAGTACTGTACTTGCTGCTCCCCAGCCTCCCCTCATCCAACCTTATACTCAAGAAAACCCTCTTAGGGCTTTGGCTATGATGCCTCAGAGTGCTGGGGCTTAGACATTGGAGAAGCACTGCAGCTAGGGGGAAGAGAGCAGAACTCAAAAAACGCTGCAGAACCAGAGAGACCTAGTGGCTAGGCTAGGAGCTTGCTGAGAGAGAAGGCAGATCCAGAAGATGTCGGGTGCTTGTGACTATAAGACCCTAGCTCAGAAAAGAAGACAGATGTGTGAGGCTGAGAGATGGAAGAAAAGTGAGGGAATTACCTAATACTCCCTCGGCGCTGAATCTGAACTAGTTATGGAAGAGACAGGCAGTAAATGTGGACAGGGGAATGAAGAGGGAGAGGCAGAAGCAGAAAGATGACCAAAAGGATTACTTTGGTCAGTAGACTCCTACAAAACATAAAACAATCAACCCAATAACCTGATGGAACGAGCTTTCCTGCCTGACCTGATGATTAGACTGAAGAAGGATGGAGCAGGGAGGGGAGGAGTCAGCCAATTAGATCCTGGACTCTTCCCCCTTTCACTACCAAGCCCTATCTAATAAGGCCACAAGGTAAGATTGCCAAGGCTTAGTGGGAGGTGGGAAAGACCTCACCACTTAGACTGGGAAAACTCAAGAGACAAAATGTGGTACCCAAATAGCTCTGGAAATAGATTTAAAAAGGACTAGAACTCTTGGGGGGGTTTCTTGCTTTCTTTTTTGCTTTTTTTGGCTTTTGTTTTGTTTTTATTTTTTATATTTTTTTGGTAGAAGATAGGGAGAAAGACTAAAGTTTATGGAAGAGCTGGAAATCACTGCTACTTCGTACATCGAAGGTAACCTTACATTCTCCCTAAGTGAGTATTTTGATTAGAATTTTGGATGGGTAAAAAGGGATAAATAAGCAGCTACTGGGACACAAAGTCCTGAGTCCATGAGGGGGCTGCAGATGGGTCAGCAGGTGACATGCTGTTGATTCTAGCTCCCTCTACTGAGCAGGAAGGGGCATGCTGCTAAGAAACAAGGTACAGTCATGGCTTAGTGGGAAGAGAGGGAACTGGGAAACCCGAAAACTAGAAGTGCAAGGGTTAGTGTTAAAAGAGAGAAGTACACGTGCATGGGCAAGGGCAATTGATCATTCAGGCCATCTGGAAAGGCCTTTGGCTGTGGGGACATCAGAAACCCCCCTCTTAGGGGGAGATCTGTATGGCTCTGGGGCTGGGAGGCTCCTAGTACAGGTGTCAACATACATGACCATGTGGCTGAAAAGCCCCACATATGTCCTTTACTCACAACACACAGTTTTTTCCCCAAACTGCCACGTCCAAGGCAGATGCGAGGGGATAAGATGACATCTCTCTTGGCTCTGGGACGGGCGAGCTCTGGCTGGGGATCCCTCCACAAGGGGAGGCATCATCTGCCTGCAGACTGGGACTGTGGAGTCATAATCACATGCGACTGTATGGGCATGCTCAGTTCTGTCCTTTGGCTGGCCATCTGAGTGAGGACTGAGGTGGCCACAGCTTCAGCTGCTGAGCGAACACTGAGGCCATTGCTAGGTGCTGTTGCTGAGCTGTGCTGAATCACAGGGGCTGGAGAACCTGTTGGCTCCGAGCTTTCCTTGGGGCTTTCTGCCAAGGAAAGAGGGTAAAGAACAGAGAACAAGTAATTAGAAAACAGAATGGGGAAATAGGCAGGACTACCTTTTGCCATAATTCTAAAGCAGACCATAGGAAAAGGAAACCTATTTTTGGGGGAGAAGGCAGGGAGAAACTTCCCAGAATCTTGACTTCTAAACTATGAATGAGCTGGGAAATAGTAAGCTGTGCGAGGGGAAGCAAGAACTAGAAAAATTAACCTACCTATCCCAATAAAGCAAATCCCCAACATGTTAATTACATTGTCTGGCTTCTAGGTCTTTGTATGTAGTTCATTACCCTTTATTGGAATACTCTTCCTCTTATTCATTTAAACGTGATTTAAAATAGATTTCTTTTTTAGGTATCTTCTCTGATTAATTCCCACAGGAACTGAATCGTTCCATTTTTTAAAATTTTCCTTTAGCATGCAGTTGTACCACAGGCAAGCATGATAAATATCAAGCTATAATCAAATTATGTAATAAATGATCAGTCCTCGGCTAAGATACACTTAACACAACAAATCCCAAAGAGGTCTGTAGACCCTCCTGACTGTTCATTAGCTAGGTATTAGCGACTTAAAACATTTATTATGAGTAATGCCACTCTACCTAAAGTGACCATAACACAAATATCTGAACTGCATACAAAGACAACTCCACGTTGCTCAT